>CM030367.1:48102272-48334772 GCA_017893485.1 Hemerocallis citrina
ACTGTACCAAATCTGAGATTTCCGTTGCTACAGAACTGCAAATCTAGATCCGTTAGAAATATGAAAACTAGACTCTCTGCCAAATCCAGTGCATACACACAAGTCATACATCAGCTACAGTAACAGGGTCTAAAACAACGTTTAATACAAAATTTATATTCAGCTAGAAAATGCAAAATCTTGTTTATAAGCAAGAAAGATTTGAAAACATCATAATTAACTCTGAGAAAAATCTGGAAGATTTCCTGGTATATCTAGCCTCAACATATAAAATATCATGAAATTATATTACAGATAGTATAGTCAATAAAATTGGGAAAATAGAGTACTGCAACAAAATTTAAATTCTGAAAGTTCAGACACAGCAGTACCAAAATATAGATAATTCAAAAAATACAGTTCGAAATCCAGATCCGTTAAAAGGGTGACAAAACAGACAAATCAGGCTATAGTTCATATTCACAAAGTTTTCATAAGAAATGAATGGAATCAGGTTGAAAACATAATTCTTTATTGAACAGCATGCAGTTTGGAAATATATAGATTGGTTTCATAAGCATGAAATGAGATACAAAATTCATTAATTAATTCCACAAAAAATTGGGATTGATCACAGTCATGTCTAGACATACCCATAAAAGTATAAAGTTCAAATTCTACTCTTATTATCAGTTTTAAAATAATAACTCATACAGAAATCACATAGTTTAGAATTTGGAATATACGATATAACTGCAATAAAACAACAGTAACTCATGCATCGAAAATCTGAATTCAGATCTGTCGAAAGTTCTGAAAACTAGAAAAAAAAAGCCTACAAATCATGTTCACATCTTTATTTATTTTACTGATGTTAACAGGATCGAAATTACTGTAAAAAAATAGGGCAGCAGTGAAACAAAAGTTATTTTATGCATTTTATCAAATAGTTTAATTGCAAACGATCCAATCTAAGATGACATACAAAGCATGGTATATAGGCAACTCAAATCAGCATGACATGTGAATAAAAAATCTATAATAAGATAGTACATCATACAAACATCCATGAAGCAATTATCTACAACATACGATATGTCACAATAAGCATATACATGAAGATGTCCATCTAATCTAAATTGTTTCATGCAACGGGTGACAACTACTGTAAAATACTCATGATCAAGAGATGAAGGAACAGATCAACTAACAAGATATATGATCATCATGAGAGTGACAACAAACTCATGCAAGACTACCTACGGTATTTAACTTGTATGACAAAAATTACATACAAGCTACTTTCCTGATAATGATGACGAAGATGCAGAAATAGAATAACAGGAACGGATCCCGAACAACTAGCACAACACACGAACAAGAGCGAGAACCAACACCAATATAAAACACGTGCGGTGCACGTGTCTCACACGCACACGGCAGCAACAGCAATAGCATCAACAGCAGCAAGGCAACGACAGCATGGTACCGCAGGGACAATGTCGGTAGCGGCTACACTGCAAGGCGGATGATGAAAGTAACATGGCAGCGAGAGCAAGGGGAGGTGGTCGGCGGCAGCGATGACAGAAGGGGGGTCGCGACGCTACGGCTTGAGCGGGGGATAGGGAGAACGGGGGGTGGCTAGGGGATGAGGAGAGGGCTGTCGGCGGGGGGCTACGACGACGATGGCGCAAGGGGGAATCAAGAGAGAGATTGAGATCGGGGTAGGGTAGGTGACGGCTAGGAGAGAGAGATAGGGATGTGCTAGGGTTTGGTAATTAGGGTTAGGGTGCAATTAGGAGGGTTATATAAAGTCAAAGCGGGTTTGGGTCAACTGGATAGTATCCAATAGGAAGAAAATAGCCCAATATGAGACAAATAGGCCTTGAATTAGGTTTAGACAATAATTAAGATCAAGTACAATATGTAGATCAATCAATTGAGAATATAAAGACTGAATCAAAGCAAGAAATGAGTTATAAGGAGAACAACAACATACAATTCAAAAGGGACGAAAAGAGATACAATAAGAAATAAAATAAAATAACCCGGAATTTAATCAAATACAATTAAAAATACTATAATGAGTCACAAGAGTTACACTAAACATCCAACATCCAAGTTGCAACCCCCATTCCCGCTAATAAGAATTTTCAATGTACTTTCTATAATTTAATTTTTATAAATTCATTTTGTGCTAAATTCTTTTTGGATCTTTTATTAAAGTTTTTTCTAATCGAATTTTTTTTTTCATTTCGAATAATAGTGTACTTTGATCTTATTTTCTATATCTTATTTATCGGATATTTATATTTGAGCCTAAAACAAATATATTATTATTATTGGATTATTTTAATAAAAAATGTTAAACCCGACTATTACTTTGTTGAATGATTTTATTATTGTTATGATTATAATTGTTAATTGTTATTTATTGATTATTTAATTAAAATTTATTTATCGAATTATTTTATTTTCGTACTTGATCTAAGTTTCTTGGCGAATTCCTAATTATTTTGAAACCGCAACAGCTTATTCTCTCTCCTCTCTCCACTCTCCTTCTGTTCTCTCTCTCCCGATCAAAATCCCGCCCTTTTACTGTAGCATCATCTTCCCCAATTGCTCCGGTGACCTTCCCTTCGCCCGTCATCCACCCCCTTTCGTCGACACCCTCTGTTGACTCCCCAACACCGCCCTCCTCTTCCCTCGTCGGCCAGGCACCCAAAACCCCACCCTTGTCCTCTCCTCCCCCGTTCCCTGTCTCCACGCCAGCTGAAACCCAACCTTTCTATCGATCAGCTGCACCTCGCCGTCGCCCTGCGTCGATTCATGCTGCTGCCTTGCCGCTCGACGCCCTCCTGCTATCGAGCCTCCGAAGCCCTTTCCTGTAGCTGCTGCTGTCTCTTTGGTTCTGATATTGCTATGTGGCTTGATTCTCTATAGAACATATATTGCACGTGTTAAATTGTGTGTTCGTGGGTTCGTTGCTTCGGGATCCTTATCCCGTTATTCTTGGTATTCGTTTTTACCGTTAATAAGGCAAGTCACTGTCCTCATGAATTGTTAATTGTATTAAATTCAAGTTTTGATGAAACTCTTGCAAGTAGATCCCTTTGTTATCATATTATACTTTGTTCATCTCTTCGTTGGGTCTATTGAGGGTTTACACTAGTTAACCCCAATATTCTCGACATTGTGGCACTTTTGACTCTAAAGAATGGATCTTTCATGCATTCATGTAGAATTGATAATATGGTTTACCGTATAATCATGACAAAATTAATTATTGTAGAAACAACTACTAGGTTGTATGTTTGGTTGACTGTTTGTTATTTGATTGATGATAATTTAGCGTCTGGATATGATTTTATTTTTATTTATCATGTTATTTCACCCATCATGTTGAATAAACAATTTATTGACTATAGAATTGATACTCATCATGTTTAATTAATTTGTTTTCACGAAAAGTACCCCAAAACCCTGTATGTTGCTTGTTGGCTGTATATTGCCTGCTATTTTTTATCCATTAAATGATCTTAAAATAAATTACTTTCTGAATATGGATTGTAGCCTTAGCTTTCTAGTTTCCATAACATCTCGAATTTTTAAATTTCGTGTTTTGTAGCAAAAGTTAAGCCCATTTTACTACAGCTGTGTTTTTAGTTTCAGATTTTCAGATTTTTATATCTTGCATGCTTAAACAGTAAAAAGGATGATCAAATGTTAAAACTTTGCTCTGATAATTTCCAGATTGTTACTAATCATGTTCAGGAGTCTAGAAAATATTTTTAATAAATTTATTATTGAGTTTTTGATGATCATAAAATTATAACAACATGATGTCGAAATTCTGCCAGAACATGAAATTTGTAAAGAATGGTGTGATTGACCTAGCTACTGTTATCGGATTCTGAACATTAAATATATGTTCAAACCGTGTGGAAGTCTAGGTTTTAGAATTTCTGAAGGATTCATTTTTCAAGTTCTAAAACAGCGGGAAACTGCATTTTTGTACATACTACTCTTGCTGTCCAGAATTTTATATATGCAGATTTTAATAGATTAATCATTCCTATATTGTACTATTGCATGAATTAAAGTGTGTATGTTGCATTGCATGATCCTAATACCGTATTGTTATCCTTCTAATTTTCCAATTCAAGTTATCATCGTATTGTTTTCCTATTCACTACAAGGAATTTGCCATATACCAACGGACACCTATAGTGATGGATCACTAAAACTGTGGGTATAGCCATCATATACCTACAGACGCGAAGTAAACTGTGGGTATAGACGAGATAGAAAACATTTAATTTCCACCAAAATCCCAATTTCTAATTTCATTCTCCCCCCACCGTCTCTCTCAAAACCCCAAATCGGAAACCCTCACCTACTTCCCTCTATTTTTCTCTTCACGCGTTTCTCCAAACCCTATTTCCCTCTTCTCTTTCCTACCCGCCCTCAACCTCTCTGAATCCCCAATTTCCTTCTCTCTTTCCCTCTTCGTACTCCAGCCGTCGCCGTTCCCTACCCTTTCCCGTCGTCGTTCGCTCTCCCATCCGCCGTCGCCGTTCCCTACCCTTTCACGTCATCGCACAGTTTCCTTTCTCTCACTCCAAACCACTCCCGTCGCCCCATCTCTCTCTCCTTCAGCGTCCTCCCCCATCTCGTCGAAACCCTAGGTATTGTCAAAATTCTAATACTGTGATTTTCTTATGTTCATAATTTATTTCGTTTTGTTATGGGTTTTGGGTAGTTTACATTTAGATTAAGCTGATGTTTATGTTATGGGTCGATTCATTGGATTTTTTTGGGGTTAATTAGTTATAATAGGTTAGTTACATTTTGGATCTATTATGGTTAGCAGGTTACCTAGGTTGGCCTTAAATTGGGTGCTATTTTCAGTTACAACTTACAAATGGTAATGGGGGGATTTTTGTCTAGATTCATGTTATTTGTTATTTAATGTTATATAGGTTTGTTCTTAAGACTGTGAAGAAGATAGTTCAAAGAATATCTGTTGATTATTAACTCATTCTCTAGATTTTGCATGCTACTGCTTAAGATATTACTATTGAATAATCAGGGGGTTTTAATAATCTTTCAGGATGTAATATTTTAAATTGGTCTTAATCTCATTTGTCCTATTTTAGATTACAGTATTGTTAGTTTGAACTAGGATATTATATTGGTCTGATGTAGTTTGGCTTCTGTCAACTTATTAATGACAATTGGATAATGTTGATTAGTGACTATTATGCATGCTTTTGCTGAGCTGTTAAAGTTTAATTGAGTTAAGATTGTATGTTGGTTACTTTGATTAAACTAATGTCTAATTAAGGAGTGGAAATGTTTGTTTTGTTCCATACAGGACAAGGGCAGTGCAGAGGCTGATAGAAACTCTGAACACCCCCCAGCAAATCGGGCTAGTTGTCTCGGCTCTTAAGCCAGGTTTTCTCAGTCTCATCAAAGACTTGAATGGGAATCATGTCATCCAGCGTTGCTTGCAGTCTCTTTCAGCTGAGAATAACAAGGTATAAATAAAAATCACATTGCATGTTATTGCTTTATAATTTTTCTTAGGTTTATGCTATTTAATAGATATTTGTGTGTATGTTATAATCATCTATTTAAAAAATGTTACTATGTAATGGATATTTTCTACCTTGTCAATAATTTTAGAACTTGTATCATGAGTATTGGCTATACACCATAAACTTCTCTGCTAATCATATTTTCTACATCTATTGTTTTAAAATTAATTTCCTGCTTGTAAATTTTTGTTTCAAGGAATGATATGTGTCCTACATAAATCATGAATAAAAAATTTACGGAGTATATATTTTGAAATGACTGTAGAAGTGTTATTTAATTGTAAAAGGAAATGGTATTCTATCTTATAAGTACTTGAGACAATCTCTAAAACTAATTAGAAAGTGGAAGATTTTCATCTTAATCAAACCCTTGCTGCAGAAACAAAAAACTAAACGCTAAGAATTTAAACGTTCTCTGCATGACCATAAGATATAAAGATTCAAGTGTAAGTTACCAATGCTCTTAAAAACAGAGCCTGCTGTATTGTTTATGAGGTCATCTAGTGGCGACTGAGATGTTGCTACAAGGATAGTCGCAAGTTCCTCTGTAACGTCTTTGGGAAGATTTTGAAGTCTACTTGTAGGATGAGCCATTGTTTTTCTGTAGAGAAGTTGCAAAATTGTATATATTTTAGTTTTATTTTAATCTTGTTATTAATTTATCTTCAATAATCTACTACTACAAATCTCTCAGAATTTGAAAACTTCTTATCTAACATTTAAAAACTTGCTTATCTAACATTTAAAAAGAGTTCATCTGCGAGGATAAATTTTTTTCAAGAAGTTGGGCAACTAGAGGAAGCTTCCTGTCTAAATGAAGCAGAAAATCTTGGAAGTTCTGATAAGATGCAACCTTCTGGATCACAGTTAAATGTTTTAATTGTCCTATTACTGGTTTCATGCTTATGAAGTTTGCAACCAAAGAGAAAAATCAATAAAAAATAAGGGAAAAAGATATTAGCTTTAGGTAGAAAACTGCTAATAAGCGCACACACAAAAAAAAATGTTACCTGAACAAAGAACCGCTATGATAAAAAGTTATTGTGTGTGTGAAGGGAGGTGATGCCATGCAGCCAGTTTACATCAAAAGCTGTCTTAGAACTCCATGGTTTGACATCCAATTCATTATTTGCATCATTCATACAAATATGCATGCCACATTTAGTAGTAAAAAGAGAAATTAAGTGGTACTAAACTCAATTGTCCATGGACCATGCATGAATGCTGCAAATATTTTTTCCTTTGAAAACTTGAACACATGGATGGCGTGGATTATCTATCAATCTTCACCATGAAGTTATATTATTCTAAGACAAGCTATACTGCCAATACAGAATCACTTCCCAAAAGCAGTAAGTAAATACATAGAGAAATAAGAATAAATCAACTGGGACAACATTTTTTTAGCATGAAGGGTAATCTATAGCACAATGAAACTCGAAAGGGGCCACGAAAAAGAATTACTTCTAATTAAGTGAGGATCAAGCCCAGGAATAGAGAAGTACGGGACTGATCTGCATGTAAGTGCAGTTCTTTGAATCGAAGTATACTTGCTCATTCTGCTGACACAACTAACCCGAAGGTCCTAAACATGTATTAAAACTAAATCCAATGGAGAAACTATATAAGAAATGCTAGAGCATATAAAAGATAATCTGAAAGATGTGTATTTCTATCTTGAACGATCCATTATTTAAAAAAATGATGATCCAGAAGCTATAATAAATCCGCTATAGAAAGCCATATATGTTGTAGTGTTACTTCATATATTGTATCTAGTTTAAACTACAGATGCTTAAATGATTTCTTGTTGATCTAGTCTGGAATATTGTGCTTTCGAGATTCTAGTGTTGCTAGCTGGATTGATGCCAAACTCAGAGAGCAGTACTTCACTCATCGCAATGTGGTATGTTACATCCTCAATTTCTTGAAGTATAAGAATAAATGTAATTCATATCCTCATACAGATCCAATTAATACACAATACCAACAGTTAGAAACTAAGTGAATGTTTGTATGAAATAACCAGTGTTAACACAGAAGCCATTTCGTACATGATCACATATGGATTCAGTGCAGCTGTGAGGTATGTAAAAATATGACCTCTTATTTTCCATTTCAAACTAAGAAAATGAATCTTTGGACTAATTCTGACTTTGGTCACTTTGACTAATTCTGACTTTGGTCACTTTGGACTAATTCTCAGTCAAATTCAAATGCAAATTCAGTTCATATTGATTACAGAGCTTTTTGTGAGAATGATAAATGCAAGTTGGATGTGATATGAATAATTACAGTATAGGAGTTTTTTTTCTGTTTGTAGATAGTATGGTGTTTGTAACCTGGTAGTCTTCAGACTGAACAATGATCTTTACTTCTGAAATTTGTCGGATACTTGTCCGTTTATCTATTTTCTGATCGTTTAGTCTCTAATTTTTTTTGTCAGCGTGCATATCATGGAGATGTTGATCGACCATTCGTCCCTGAATCTGTTGGTTTTGGAGGTATCATTGGAAAATGATATGGAATTACTCATCTTGATTGGTAGTTTCCTTTAAAAATACTTGTGTAATTTCGGATTTTATCCTTTTCAGTTGAACAAGCAGTTAAAAGGGACCACAAGTGCAAGGTAGTGCTGCCGTAAATTATTCTTCATTCCTCTCGTTTTTCTTTCTGTGTTTTTTTTTTGAGATAAGTTTTTCTTTCTGTGTTATTAAGTCAGTTGTTTACAATGTTATGATTTTAAGCTGCCTGGATGGTTTTTAGATACACCTCCATCACCTCCCCAGCGTATCTGTGTGTGTCATCAAAGTGGGCTAAAGCATATCCTTATCTGTTGTATATGTTCAGTTACTATTTTGAAACATCAGTTATTTTCTGCTATTATATTAACTTTAGTGTCGAGGGAACTATTGCTGGACTCTTAGCTTCAGTCCTTCTTGCTGGTGTTGGATGTTTAATAGGTGAGGTAAGAATTATTGCCTCTGGTGTAGATTAATGGTTGCTAATCGATTAGCAAATTTGTTTACTTGTGTCCATATCTTTTACTTGCATCATTAATTAAAAAGTTGCATCAATGTCTTATACAAAATTGAACATATAACCAGTCAGGCTATAAACTATCAATCTTATTTTGTTGAGTAGGGTTTCATTTTTATGCTCATTATTCTTTATGTAAGAAAGCAACTGTGCAATTGAACAATTAATCATTTGATCATTCATTTCATTTCAGTCTAATGATACCTTTTTCGTGTAAGTGAACATTTGATCATTCATTTCATATAGCTTATGCAATCGTTTAGATTTTGCTAATGTTTTATATGTAAGTATGAAAAACCACTCTTGTTTTTACTTGAGGCACTTTTTTCTTCTTCTTTTGTTCAAAGGAACAACAAAAACATACTTAAAGTCTATATCAGGCAAAAACAAAGCATCCTAATGTTCTATTTTATTAGTGAACTTCCTTACTTCATATATTGTATCTAGTTTAAACTACAGATGCTTAAATGATTTCTTGTTGATCTAGTCCGGAATATTGTGCTTTCGAGATTCTAGTGTTGCTAGCTGGATTGATGCCAAACTCAGAGAGCAGTACTTCACTCATCGCAATGTGGTATGTTACATCCTCAATTTCTTGAAGTATAAGAATAAATCTAATTCATATCCTCATACAGATCCAATTAATACACAATACCAACAGTTAGAAACTAAGTGAATGTTTGTATGAAATAACCAGTGTTAACACAGAAGCCATTCCGTACATGATCACATATGGATTCAGTGCAGCTGTGAGGTATGTAAAAATATGACCTCTTATTTTCCATTTCAAACTAAGAAAATGAATCTTTGGACTAATTCTGACTTTGGTCACTTTGACTAATTCTGACTTTGGTCAGTTTGGACTAATTCTCAGTTAAATTCAAATGCAAATTCAGTTCATATTTATTACAGGGCTTTTTGTGAGAATGATAAATGCAAGTTGGCTAAATTCAGATTTATTTTTTCAAAATTTGTATGCAGGTTTGCTCAAGAGCCATACTTGGTTGCCTCGTGTCCTATTTAGTGAGGAGCTCTTCTATATAAAATGAAAATTACGCTAAATTTCTAAAGTTGCGTGAAGCTTAATTCGGATGGGAACATGAGTTCCCAATCATTATTGTAAATAGCTTTTTGTTCTGTGCTAAGGAGCTATATTTCTTGTGTTAAACAAAGTGAATTTTATTTTGTAATTTGACATGCTTGTAATACTTCATTAATTTTTAATATGATTGAAGTTTAATTTTATTTAATTTTGTTTCATAAACACATTTATTTGTTTTATTGTATATTTAGTTTATAATTGGATTAATATTATAAAAGAAAATATTAAATTATTATAAGCGTAATTAATAAGAAAAAATTGTGTATAGAGCGATGAGTACATATTCAAATAATTGGATGCGAAAACCATCGCTAAAACCTATAGCAATGGAGTTTCAACCATGGGTATAGGAAAGCAAAAGGTGTCTTTAAAACCTATACCAACGGATACGAAACTGTGGGTATAACACCGAGGTTTTGTCCAACGGATGAAAAAACCGTCGCTATAGGCTATAGTGACGGCATTTTGCCGTGGGTATAGCTAATTAAAAACGACGGAAAAATATGTCCGTTGGTATAGGTTTTAAGGGCTATACCTACGGTTTTTCGCCTTTTACCCACGGATTTTTGCTGTCACTATATGTCAAATTCCTTGTAGTGATTGTTACCATCGTTCATCTCATGTCTCATATTTGCATATTGTATTGTCGCATCGATAAAATAATTAACAAGCTGGGGTTTAAGGGTTGACCATTAGTAGTGGACAATATAGGGACTGTCCTCGGAGCAGGGCCCGTGTTTCCCTAAATATTGTATCGTATATTGTTTTATCGATTAATTGTGTATATTGTTTTATCGATTAATTGTGGAGCGCTGACTACGACACGCTAATCTATCGTGTATTGTATCACGGCCAAATTATCGTATCGTGCATTGCATATTGAACAGTAACTATTGAATATTGATTATCGTTGCCGAGTACATGAACTATAAAATCCACCACTAAGTCTAAACGTAACTTATTTGCATGTAGCAACCATGTAGTAAATAAATGTGACGCATGAAGTGCTACATTAGTTAGGACTAAAATAATTAATAGACTTAAGAATTGATACGACATCGACACTGCATATTGTTCCTCATTGTTCCTATTGATATCGAATATTGGCTAAGTATTATTGTTATTGACCATTGATATTGTTACCGAATATTGAATCGTTGTTTATACCAATTGCATCGATTACTATTGAAATTGATTATTGCTATCGTGTCATATTATTGATTCCTATTGATCCATTGAATTCATTGTTATACTGTTATTCCATTGTTCTCTGCTTTCGCTACTTGCTGTCCATGACTTGCTCTAAGGAAAATTTTTCACATCTTTTTAGATGAAGTGTTTATAGGTGTTGATAGAGAATTGTCTGATGGACTGTGAGAACAACATTGGTGAAGGAATTGATTGCATCGCCGCTTAATAAATTATTGTTTTGCCATGAAGACTTAATTATTGAACTATTGTAATTTCATTGTATTGCGGGCTTTTGAACCGAATATTGCTTTTATTTGTTTCTAGATGTCGGATTATTATTGTATTTGGATATTTCATATTGTTTATTCCAAGTATTATTGTTCATGAGATTATTATTATTGCCTGCGCAATTGTTCTGTGTTGATTATATTGTTGAGTTAATATGATAAACTACTTATGGGTGACATTAGTCATTCGCTGGGCAAATATCATGTACTCGTATTCTGTATTTTTGGGAACTGGGGCGTGACTAGGTTTTTAGTCGTATCAGAGCCCGGGTTGGGATAATATATAGTCAAACGTGACTAACGAAAGGAAGTTTCGCTTTGATTGATATATTGATCAGATTTGGGTTTAACTGGTTTAACTCAAAAGTATGTGCAATACTGAGATCACATGAACATTTGATAACCAATAATCTGGAAACTAGTCTCTTTTGATTCCTCTTTGATCCCTTCACATTCAGTTCCTTCATTTCTTGTTGTCTTTTGTCCATTCCATTCATTGATTCCTTGTTGAGTATAATTTTATTCTTTTGTATCCATATTCTTTTGATTCTGGTGATATCCTATTTTTTCTTCCAACTTGTTTCATCGATCGGCATCACTTGATCTGCCACAACATGTTTGCAGCTTGGAACATCACCATCAGAGTGGCGCAGCGGAAGCGTGGTGCGTCCATAACCTACAGGTCGCAGGTTTCTCTTATTGTTTCTCTTCTTTGCATTGTTTACTCCTTTTTCATACATTTGCATTTGTCTTCATTCATTGAATCTTTATTCAACATCATTGTTGGTCATTCCATTCTTATCTGTGTTCTTTCTTATCTTGTTATTGCCACCATTTTGTCTTTTTCCTTTACCCTTTGTTTTGATTTCATCAGTTTGCTTTTGCCTTGTCCTATATACCGCCTGAGTGAATTTCGAGGACGAAATTTTGTTGTATGGTGGGTAGGATTGTAACCCCCATTCCCGCTAATAAGTATTTTTCGTGTATTTTCTATAATTTGATTTTTATAAATTTATTTTGTGCTAAATTCTTTTCGGATCTTTTACTAAAGTGTTTTCTAATCGAAAATTTTATCCATTTCGAATAATGGTGTACTTCGATCTTATTGTTTATATCTTATTGATCGGATATTTATATTTGAGCGTAAATCAAATATATTATTATTATTGGATTATTTTTAAAAAAAATTATTAATCCTGAATATTATTTTGTGGTATGATTTTATTATTGTTATGATTATAATTGTTAATTGTTATTTACTGATTATTTAATTAAAATTCATTTATTGAATTAATTTATTTTCGTACTTGATCTAAGTTTCTTGGTGAATTCCAATTTATTTTCAAACCAAATTATATTCTCCTCATTGGTATCATTTATTTATTTATTTGGATTTAAATTATTGTTCATGAAATTCTTTGTTCTTTTGATTGAGCAATTCTTGTTGAGCCTATTTTCTTTTATTTTATTGTGGCTATTTTTATTTAAACCCTATTAATTTAGATCTATCTCTTATTGAACCCTAAAGCCCAATTCCAATTGTTCTTAACCCAAAACCGCTATTATTGGATCCTAAACCACTAACCCAATACCCTAATTGTACCCTATAAAAACAACCCTACTGCAAATCCTAAAAAAATTGCACAATTTCCAAACCCTAGCCGCTTATTCTCTCTCCTCCCATTCTCTCTCACCCGATCGAAATCTCGCCCTTATATTGTACCACCATCTTCCCCAATTGCTCCGGTGACCATCCCCTCACCCGTCGTCCACCCCTCCCGTCGACACCCCCCGTCGACTCCTCAGCACTGCCCTCCTCTTCCCTCATCGGCCAGTAATCCAAAACCCCACCCCGACCACTCCACCTCATTCCTTGTCTCCATGCCAGCCGAAACCCCACCTTTCCGTCGACCAGCTGCACCCCGATGCCGCCATGCGTCGATTCGTGCTGCCGCCTTGCCGCTCGACGCCCTTTCGCCGCCACCAAAGCCCTTCCCTGTTGCTGCTGCGGTCTCTTTGGTTCTGTTATTGCTATGTTGCTTGATTCTCTGTAGCACGTATATTGCACGTGTTAAATTGTGTGTTCGTGGGTTCGTTGCTTTGAGATCCTTATCCCGTTGTTCTTGGTATTCGTTTACACCGTTAATAAGTCAAGTCATTGTCCTCTTGAATTGTTAATTATATCAAATTCAAGTTTTGGTAAAACTCTTACAAGTAGATCCCTTTGTTATCATATTATACTTTGTTCATCTTTTCCTTGGGTCTATTGAGGGTTTACACGAACTAACCCCAATATTCTTGACATCGTGCCACTTTTGACTCTATAGATTCAATCTTTCATGCATTCATGTAGAATTGATAATATGGTTAACCGTATAATCATGACACAATTAATTATTGTAGAAACAAGTACTAGGTTGTATGTTTGGTTGATTGTTTGTTCTTTGATCGGTGATAATTTAGTGTATGTTTATTATTTTATTTTTATTTATCATGTTATTGCACCCATCAGGTTCATTACACAATTTATTGACTATAGAATTGATGCCCATCATGTTGAATTAATTTGTTTTCACGAAAAATACCTCAAAACCCTGTAAGTTGCTTGCTGGTTGTATGGTGCCTTCTATTTTTGACCCAGTAAATGATCTTAAAATAAACTACTTTCTGAATATGAATTGTAGCCTTATCTTTCTAGTTTCCAGAAAATCTTCAACTTTTGAATTCCGAGTTTTGTAGCAAAAGTTATGCCCGTTTTACTATAATTGTATTTTTACTTTCAGATTTTCAGATTCTAATATCTTTCATGATTAAACAGTAAAAAAGCTGATCAAATGTTAAAACTTTGCTCTGATAATTTCCAAATTGTTAGTAATCATGTTTAGGGGTCTAGAAAATATTTTTAATGAATATATTATTGAGTTTTTGCTGATTCTAAAATTATAACAACATGATGTTGAAATTTTGCCTGAACATGATATTTGTAAAGAATGGTGTGATTGACCTAGCTACTATTGTCGAATTTTGAACTTTAAAGGTGTTGGAACCGTGTGGAAGTCTAGCTTCTAGAATTTCTGACGGATTTAGTTTTCAAGTTCTGAAACAGCGGAAAACTACATTTTTGTACAGACTACTCTTGCTGTCCAGAATTTATATTCCAGATTTTAATCGATTAATCATTCTTGTATTATACTATTGCATGAATTAAAGTGTGTATGTTGCATTTCTTGATCCCAATACCCTATTGTCATCATTCTAATTGTCCAATTCAAGTTATCATCCTATTGTTTTCCTATTGTTACCATCGTTTATCTCATATCTCATATTTGCATATTGTACTGTCGCATTGAAAAAATAAGTAACAAGCTGGGGTTTAAGGGTCCACCTTTAGTAGTGATGTAACCCCTGTTTTCCGTTTTATATATTTTTTGATGTATTTTTCTTTTTGGGTAATTTTTTTTTCTTTCCCAGCTTGCATCTGTTTTTGGACCATGTATTTGATCTTCTTTTTCAATATATTCATCTATTTGTTTTGTCGTCTTTTACTTGATCTTCTTGATCCATATGTTAGACAATTTTTTCGTCTCTATTTGATCGAGCTATTTTTTTGATCCTCTTTATTTTATTTTTTCATGCCCTATTTTAATTATCTGTTTGTGCCCATCTCATTATTTTTGGTTCACCCTATTTTAAGAACCTATTGGATCCTATTCTATTTGCTTATTGGTCTTAATACCCATTATCTTCTCCAACCCATTAAACCACCATCCTATACCCTAGCATGCACCCAATACCCATTTAATCTCCCAACCCGAAACCCCATCAGCACTTAAACCCTAATCCCTGTATATTTATATACACCCATGTATACTTCCTGTGCACCCTAGTTGCCCCTCTCAAAACCCCCTGCTCCCGCTCATCTCTCTCTCCCGCTCCTTGCCCTCAGCCCCAGTACCCCGCCTGGAGTGTCGCGACCCCCTGGTCGACTCCCCTCCTGCTCGCCCCCAGTGCTCCCCTACCTCCCTCTCGCGATGCCCCGGCAGCCAGACCGTAGCACCCGACTGCCCTGCCTCCTCCCGTGCTTAAAAATAGCTTAGTCTGCAATCGAACGTCTAGAAGGCAAACTGCAATCGGATGTCATAAAGGAAAATCTGTAACTTGATGTCAAGATGGTAAGCCTGCAGTTGGACACCAACGAGGTGAACCCATAACAAAAGGGATTTTTCTACCTTGATAACCCCCACTTTTTTTTTCTATATATATTTAATTACCACTATCCTATTTTTGTACTAGTTTATACCATTTTATAATATTTTACAACATAGCACGAAATCATTTACCTTATATTCTAGTTTCTATATTTATCCTACTTGCGTATTTACTACTTGATATCAATTATCTTGCCATCAACTTCTTATTATTTTGAATTTTAGCATGAGCAATTTAATACCACTTTATCGTATTTTATTTTGCTGCTAAATTATCTTAGAATTGGTGGCTACTCACCTGACACAAAAATCTTACGATTTATACTTTTGTTTACGATTCATAATTTATTTCTACATGATTAGTTTTTTAATTTTCAATAATATGTTATTACTTTCTACTATGATGTCTTATTTTACTCCTACAAACCACTTATAATCTTCATATCATAATATTGTTTGTATCACCCTATAATTTTTACGCTTATGTATGTATATAATTTTCTATGTTGGTTTTCTTGCTCTACTTGGCAATTTGAAAGCATTTTGATATGTGCAAACCAATATTCTATACCTTTAATTTTTTTTATTGTATTTACTTTACAAATTATTTTATGATAATTAACTTGTTATACATAATTATTTTATGCTGTCTATATTTTAAACTAAATTTTATGCGCGTATATTTTTCAAACTTTTATCAAATAGCCTTCTCTTAAATTACTAATTCAATTTTATCTCGTAATATATAGGACTAACTCAGTTTGTAATTTTGATCATTCTACCGCATACTACTTTGATAAATTTTTTATTACTAAGCCTATTAATAGTTTATTAAAATATATATTGACTATGCTTCTCTTTATTTTTTCCGATTGCATTGCTTTTCAAGCTCTTTCCCAATTAACGACTTAATTTATATTTTCTTTTAACTAATACTTTACCTAATATTATTTTTTTTTGAAAATTCCTTTCAATCTTTTATGGTCACGTTTCTCTCATGCTATTTTTCCGAGTTTTTCTTGTTTCGTTCTTATTATTTTTATACTCATAGTTTTCTTATGCAAGTTTACTTGGTTTTCCACATTACATACCACACTTCTTTTCCTGGTATTGACAGTTTTCTATTTACAGTAATGAATTTTTCTTTGGTATTTACAAAATACAACTTTTACCCTAACAAGTTCTGAGGACAGACCGGAAAAATTGGGTTATGACAATTTTGCCCCTTTTCCACATTACATACTACACTTCTTTTCTTGGTATTGATAGTTTTCTATTTACAATAATGAATTTTTCTTTGGTATTTACAAAATACAACTTTTACCCTAATAAGTTCTGAGGACAGACCGGAAAAATTGGGTTATGACAATTTTGCCCCTGCGTGTGTTACACACATGTATTTTGTACTGTTACGGGTAATATCAATAATATAATTTAATATGTATTTTGCATTTCGACTATTTATGCATTTTTCGTTTTCCCAAAATTAATTTTTAACCTATTCGAGCTAACTCAGATATTAATTTTCAATCTTTTTGTTTTTACATACATTGCACATGTTATCGATGCACAAGTCAATTACGTATATTCTACCGTTACGTGTAATATTTTCTATGTGTTTCAATTATTTATTTCATGACCTGTTCGAATTCGTTTTATAAACAGAAATTCATTTTTTTTCCTATTTTGATGAAAATATTTTATACTTGTGGTGGACGTGTTTTCCAAGTACGTGTTAATTACATTATGGAATATGTATAATCAAATATATTTTTGTATGTTGCATTTCAACTATTTGTAAACATTTTCTCATTGATAAAATCTATTTCGTATTTAAATTTTTTTACGTGCTACGCATGTGTTTGCACAACACATATTAGTTGTATTCTCTTTCAAAATCTAATTCATGAAGTTTTTGTGTGTCTATTTTTATTCATACATGAAAACTATAATTTTAATTAAAATAAACTATTTTTATTTAAATACCTTTTATATATTATGATACATGTTTTAATTTAAATAAAAAAATATAAATAAAAGAGTGTGCATGTACGGTGCACGTGCACGTGTTTGTGCACTTTTGAGATTGGTCGGGATGCATTTTGATGGGGTGAGTGGAGAGAGAGTGGATTAGTGGGGTGGTTAAATTGCATGAACTTTGTGTCCGTACAAATTGGCTTAAAATGTGCATGAAATGTGGATAAATAGTAAGGAAAAATTAGAGAGACATTTTGGGGAAGGAAATGGTTATAGTTGACATAAAAGAAAAGATCCATTAATGTTGGTAGAACAATTATCTAGTTACAGTGTGTTTTTATTTCTTAAAAGAGAAAGAAATGATTAATTTGGAAAAATAGAAGTTAATTCTTCATTAATATGAATAAAATCAGTAAGATAATAATTTTGGAGGTTTATAGATATAAATAGTAGTATTAATTTGAAGAAAATAGGTAGTTTGCTAATAAATCAAATTGTAAGTTTATGTGTTTCTAAAAAAGAATATGTACATAAAGTGGGGATAAATCATCTTAATTATGATTAAAATCAATAAAAGAGAAACTCTGGAAGTTTGGAACTCTATTTTTATAGTATCAATTTTGGGGAAAGGAATAGAAACTAAAGATTATTGAAAGAGTAGAAAATGAGATTTAACCGAGAGTTGGTATTTAATGTTATTAACTCATATATAGTTAGAAGACACTATTGGCCTTAGTGGCTAGCGCAGGCGTTGAAGCACTACGTGCTACCACGTGGCGCAGCTGGGGGTTGGTTGGGGTCCCGGGTTCAAACCCTTTTATGCAAAAAAAATGCATTTTTGTATTTTTTGTTTTTTTTGGATTTTAAAAATTCAGAAAAGTTATATAAATATTTAAAATATTATGGGAACATCTGAAAATATTTCTGACTGTTTTAGTTCATATTTGGGGGTTTTAAAGTCATCTCTCATCAACATTTTAAGTTGAGTTCAATTTGAAAATAATGGAGATATATAACGTTAAAGATTTTATAAATTGATTATAAACAAATCGAAATGTGAGATGAGAATGAAGGAAATTTAATAATAGATTGTTAAATAAAATGTACTAAAAAGTGATGATTTTAATCGAAGAAATTTAATAAGCTTGAAGCCTAGTATGAGAAAAGATTGTGTAGATCTAGTATCATGATTAGTTGAATGATTAATTAATGAGTACTGTTTATGAGAAATTGATTTGGAAATTAATATAGAATTTGAATATAAGAGATGTAATGTTTTGGCAAAAGATTGAATAAAAGAAGTTTAATGAATACGAATTCAAATGTGAATGAAAGGATTGAATAAGATATGAATACATGGAATTGAGAATATGAATTATAAGGGTATGCGTACCCCATATTGTTGAACATGGAAAGATGTGATTCTAGAGGCTTAGTAAGACAGGTACCGGAAAAAGTAACGGAAATAATTATTGATTTTGAGAAAGGGCCGGTATGGGCTATCGTTCTCGGTATTTTTTGTGTTAGACCGGTAGGTGGGTGAGCTAACTCTAGGTGGTATATTGTCACACCCGGCTTCCCAAAAATAAGAAATACGAGTACCTAAAATTGGTTCAGCGAATGACTAACGTTACCCATAAGTTGTTTATCCGATCAACTCAACATTATAATCAATACAGAATAATTGCGCAGACAATAATAATAATCTCATGAACAATAATACTTGGATTGAAGCAATATGAAATACCCAAATACAGTAATAATCCAAAGTCTGGAAACAATAATAGTAATATTCGGGTCAAAAGCCCATAATACAATGAAATAATAATAGTCCAATAATTAAATCTCCATGATAAATCAATAATTTATTAAGTGGCGATACTATCAATTCCTTCACCAATGGTGTTCTCCTATCCCAGCAAGCAATTTTCCTTCATTACCTATGAACACTTCATCTAAAAAGAGGAGAAAAATTGTCCTTAGAGCAAGTCGTGGACAGCAAGTAGAGAAAACAAAGAACAATAGAATAACGGTATAACAATGAATTCAATGGATCAATAGGAATCAATAACATGAGACAATAATCAATAATCAATATCACGGTAATCGATGCAATTGGTATAAACAATGATTCAATATTCGATAACAATAATTAATGATCAGTAATAATAGAACATAGCCAATATTCCTTATCAATAGAAACAGTGATGAACAATATGCAGTGTCAATGCTGTATCAATTCTTAAGTCTATTTATCATTTTAATTCCAACTAATGCACGTACTACTGCATCCCATACTGTAGATTTGATGCATACAATCAATTTCGTTTAGACCGAGTGGTGAATTCTATAGATCATGTGTCGGTACAATAATCACTGATATGATAACAATATTGTTGCTGGATACATTATAATGATACACTATTACACTGATTCACTGATTCATGGATTCACGAGTTCACAAGTTCATGGGTTCACGAGTTCACGACACGAATGATTGGGGTACCGTAGTCAGCACTCCACAATAACTATATTATTCACTACTCAAGTCAATCCCTTAAACTCTGGCTTGTTTATTGTTTTATTAATGCAATAATACAATATGCAAATATGAGAAATGAGATGAACGATGGCAACAATAGGGAAACAATACGATGACGACATGAAGTAGGAAAATTATAATAATGAAGATAACTCATTAGGATCATGCAATGCAACATACACACTTTGATTCATGCAATACTACGGTGTAGGATTAATTAATCTACTAATAACTGAAAAGTGAAATTCTGGACAGAAAGACTAGTCTGTAAAAAAATACAATGTTCTGCTGTTTCAGAACTCGAAAACTGAATCTGTCAGAAGTTCTAGAAACTATACTTCCACTCGGTTCCAATGCATATTCAAAGTTCAAAATCTGCCAATAGTTGCTAGGTTAACCATATCATTCTTCACATATTTTATGTTCAAGCAGCAATTCGACATCATGTTGTTATATTCTTAGAATCAGCAAAAAATCGTAATAAAATTCATTAAAAATAATTTCTAGACACCTAAACATGATAGCTAACAATCCGAAAATTTAAATAGCAATATTTTATCATTTGATCAGCCTTTTTACTGTTTAAACATGAAACATACACGAATCTGAAAATCTGGAAATAAAAACACAGTTGTAGTAAAACGGGCATAACTTTTGCTACACAACTCAGAATTTAGAAATTTAAGAAACTTATTCAGAAATTAATTTATTTTGAGATTAGTTACTGGGTCGAAAATAGCAGTCAACATACAGCCAGCAAGCAATATACAGGGTTTTGGGTATTTTTCATGAAATAATTTAATTAGGCATGATGGGTATCATTTCTACTAGTCGATAAACTTCTCAATCAGCATGATGAGATATAAGACATGGTATATAAAATTAAGAACACAGACATACATTAATTTAACATCAATCAACCATCAATCGATCAAACAACATACAACCTAGCAATTCTTTCAACAATAAATTATTTGTGTGACAATTATGTAAAAACCCTATTATCAATTCTATATGCACACATGAAAGATTCAATCTTTAGAGTCAAAAGTGGTATGATGTCAAGTAAATTGGGGTTAGCTCGTGTAAACCCTTAATATACCCAACGAAAGAGATGAACAATGTATAATACGATAAACGAAGGGATCTACTCGCAGGAGATTCAACAAAACTTGAATTTGATACAATTAATAATTCAAGATGACAGTGACTTTCTTTAAAGACGATTAGATCTGAAATATTAGAATAATGGGATGAGAATCCCGACGGTAATAGCAACGATCGCGAACAAAGCAGATCTTGATGTGAAACGATGATCCGAACTCGATGATCAAGACGATCACGGCGACAATCAAAGATCAAGAAGATCAGGGGCCAAGATCCATGGTGGATGATCAAGATCAATGGCGATCGACGGCCGAGATCAATCAAAGTTCACAACAACAAATAGCCAACTATGATCCATCTAAACAAAACAGCAAACACCATTAATAGCAGCAGACAGCAGCGAGTTGCGGCTGCGTCTCGCTCGACTTCGACGATGGATGACGACGACTGGCTTGCGGTGGTCGGGACTCCGGCGGAAGGCTGGCAGTGCACTCCGATGGCACTCAGGGGATAAGAAGTTAACGGAGAACAGGGGGTTACGGGAGCGGTGCTTTGTTTCAGGGAGGAAAAATAGGGGAAGGAGAAAGTGGTGGTTGCAGTCGAGAGGTGCGTTCGTAGGTTGATGGGGAGATGATGGAGGGGTTCTTTGGTGATTTGATAAGCAGCTGAGGCACTAGATGGAGATGGGCGGGAGCACAGGCGGTGGTCGACTGATGGGTTCGTTAAGGGCGAGGCTCGATGAGGAAGACGATGAACAGCAAGGCTCGAAAAGTTCGAATAGAGGAAGGGGGATCGACGGGGTTGAGTTGAAAAGGGTTGTAACACGGGGTCGAGGATGAAGTCAGGGAAGTCGAACGACGAGGAGAACAGGGTGGTTGGGTTCGCGAAGTGGAGAACAGGGGAGATATCGATGAAGGTGGTTTCGGTGGTTAGAGACGAGGGCGATGACGACGGGTTTGCGAGGTGCAACAGAGGAGGGAGTTGTGGGTGCAACAACGAAGGAGGAGGAAGAGGGAGAGTGGTTGTAGGGGATGATGCACAGGGTAGGGGAGGGGTTTCAACAATAGAGGGGTTTGGTGTTAGGGTGGTGGTGGTTGGGGTGTTTAGGGTTAGGTAGGGTAGGGTTTTAGTATAGTATATATATGGAATTTTGGGATATTGGGTTTCAGGTAGGATTCAATAAGGAAGAGGGCTATAGGATTCTGGATTTAAATCCAAGAGGGGAAAAAATAACCAAACAAAAATATGATTTTATAACAAAATATAATTTGTATTACAATTGTAAGCCCTATTTTCAGATTTTGTTGTATTTTATTTTCTTTTGATTATTGTATTTGGATTCATTTGTCATACTGTATTTTGTCTTTTCTAGGTTTCTTTTGTTCTCTCTTGACCGATATGTGTTCTTTTGGTTGGATTCTGTTCTCTTGCAGTTTTGCTCTTTCTATTTTGAGTCTGATTTGTTCTCCTTTGTATTCGTCTCGTCTCACTGTATTCATTTTTCTCTTGTTGGAGCCAGAACC
The DNA here is from genome assembly GCA_017893485.1 of Hemerocallis citrina. NCBI lineage: Eukaryota > Viridiplantae > Streptophyta > Magnoliopsida > Asparagales > Asphodelaceae > Hemerocallis > Hemerocallis citrina. Next base: position 48,124,828 of record CM030367.1, read on the forward strand.
GATACCCAGAACCCACATAATCTCAACCCAAAACCCTAATTCTTGTTCCCTATAAATACCCTATTAATTAAACCCTAATAATAATTTCTCTCTCTTTCTCCGCCGTTACTCTCTTTCCCCGATCCCAAAACCCCTCTCCCCCTCTGTTTCGTTGCACCCCAACGCAAACCACAAAACCCTACCCCCATTGGCTCTCCGTTCGCTTCGACCTCCGTCACCACCATCACCATCACCGTCTCCATCCCCTCGCCATTATCGTCATCTCACCATCCCCATCATCACCCCCGTTCTCCTCGCCGTAATCCAATCCACCGAACCTTCGCCATAGCCTTTCCTCCACATCGTGCACCCCTTCATCTTCACCGTCCCTCACCGATCACCCTCGCGATCACTGCAGGTCCCCTTAGCATCGTCGTTCGAGTCCCCGAGCGTTGTCGTCATCACTCTCTGTTTCCAACTGCAAAATAGAGTTCGCTCATCGAGGTTGCTGCGCCACCGTCGCTTCCTGACTGTGGTGCTGACATCTTCGCCATGGTGCCTCACCGCAGTGCCACCCCTAGGTAGACGCAGTCGCCATCGAGACGCCGTTCTCTCTCTCTCCTTGCCGAAGGTAGGAGACGATCACCCATTGGGTAATTTCGCTGTTCGGTGTTCGGTCATAGCGTATCCCAATTCTCCATTCCGCGGTTGGGCCGATACGATGTGAGGCAGATTTTCCATTCGACGATTTTGTTGTCCCATTTTCTGGGCACATCAGATCTCTGATCGCTGTTCTGTGTTCTGTCGGATCCGGTGTGAGGTTTTCCTCATGGCTTTTGCTGTTGATGTTGGTTCTTCGCACGTGTTTTGCATGTGTCTTTGGAAGTTCGCCTGGAATACTGATCCCGTTATTCCTATTAATTGTATCTGTAATATAACATGCAAGTCTCCTCTTGAACTAGCATTTTAATCTATTCAAGTTTATTTGATCTCCTGCAAGTAGATCCATCCATTTTGTTATCAAACTACTTTTGACAATTTCGTTTAGATTATCGAGGGTTTACACGAGCTAACCCGACATACTGTTAACATCGTGCTATCTCTTTGATCTAAAACCTAGTCCCCATTGTTTCATGCATATTTACATTTAAATAACTAGATTCATGCATAGGACTACTTGATAAATTGGACATATTGAATTGAACGTGCTAGATTGAGTTTGACTGATAAAATACTACTATGCCTGTGATAAATGTATCTTAAACCTTAGAAATTGCATGTTGACACCTAGGATTCACTTGATTACCAATTTGCATGCTATATGTGATCATATGATTTATTTATTTGCTTGTTCATGTTAAGACAATTTCTGGACTGCTAGTTACTTAATTTTGTATTAGATTTTCACCCATGCTAATGTCATAATTTGAATATTCTCTAAAAACATGAATTTTTAGCCCCTAATGTGTAGTTTAACATCATTTTGACGGATCTAAGTTCCGCTTTGTGTGATCATATGATTTATTTATTTGCCTGTTCATTTTAAGACAATTTTTGGACTGCTAGTTACTTCATTTTGTATTAGATTTTAACCCATGCTAATATCATAATTTGAATTTCCTCTAAAAACATGAATTTTTAGCCCCTGATGTCTAGTTTAACATCATTTTGACAGATCTAAGTTCCGCTTTGTCATTTGCTAGATATCAACATTTTAGTACAGCCATGTTAGAATTTCAAACTCATAATCTCATGCGTATCCTGCTGTTCTATATTTTATTTGACAATGTTAACAGTAAAAGAAAAATCTGAAATAAATTAGGCAGGACCTAGACATGTATAGGTATCACCCAGAATTTGTTTATATTTTATTAGTGAATTCTCTGACCTGAAATTATTAGTTGAACACAACTTAGTGCATGCTTCCTAAACATAAAACCTGAATAGAATAGAGTTTTCACCATAGTTCCTATATATTTTATATACTTTAATTATACTCGTTGGAACCGTGTGGAAGTCTACTTTCTAGGCCTTCCAGCAGATTCAGATTTACTATTTTGTAGTGGATCTAACCTGTATTTTAGTACAGCAACGTCATGCTGTCCTGATTTTGTGAAATGTGTTTATATGATGTATTTGCCTCATGCCTTGTCTGTAATTCTTAGAATTAGTCACACATAGTAATATAGAATATTGAAACCCTCTTACATGCTCACATAGGATGAAAATAAATTAATAAAAGGCCAGGGTGTCATGGGTGGACTTGGTAGTGAACGATCAGAAATTGTACTCGGTAGGGCCCTACTGCCTGATCTGTACTGACCCGTACTGATGGCCATAAAACACTGACCAATAATTACTGTGCCTGGACATTAAATACTAATTACTAGGCTGATTACACGGACCTGAGGGCTCACCATCAGTCTAAAGCATACACTGTGTGTTTGCGCCGAACCTGTGGAATGGGACGCAGTAGTACGTGCACTAGATAGATTAATAAAATACTTAATAACCTGCATTTCCCACTTGAGCCTGACATCACTCATTACATGATTTACTGTAGAACATTGATATTATTGCCGGCTCTTTGCTTTGTTCTTTGTCTTTGACCATGTCCTTATTCCTTGATATTCATGGTTTCCTTTATCCTTTGTTTTCTCTACTTGCCGCCCATGGCTTGCTCTAAGGGCACTCTTTTCTTTCTTTTTAGATCAAGATTTTACAGGTGTTGAAGGATCTATTCCTGAAGGAATTGGTGAGCAACGTTTCTAAAGATGGATCTAGTCTCCACAGCTTAGTTCTACTTGTTGCAAATTTTATTTCTTGAATATTATTATGACTTGTACTCTGTTTTAGGCTTTATGACCCGTAGTTTGTTTTGATCCCAGATGTTGGATATTTATATTGTTGGATTATTTCATTTATTATTAGAATTTTATCTTTGATTCATGTGGTTATTTTTCCCGCGTGGTTGTACATTGTTGTTCTTATTGCTGATTTAGTCTGGTACAGCTTATGGATGGTGTTTACATCAATCGCCGGGCCTACGTTACGCACTCGTGTTCCGTATTTTGGGAAGCGTGGCGTTACAGGGTTTTTAGTGGTATCAGAGCCTAGGGTTGAATAATATATCAATCAAACATGACTATCTTTATGAGGGTTGGCTTTAATTGGTATATTAGTCAAGTTTGGCTCTAGCCGGGTTAACTCAGTGATTTGCACACCACGATAATCACATGAATACTTGTATAATAACCCACATATTATCTGGGTGCTGACTATCTTTGACCGTGTTTCAGGCTATGGCTCATGGGAATTCTTCTTCTCACTCGGGTGATGGGCAGCCAGACAACGTTGCTATTCTGCAGACGATTCAGCAGATGATGGTTCTTCAGCAGGAGCACAATGAGCTGATGAGAGTCACTTTGGCAGCCAATGGGAATGTCACTAGACCTGCACCTGAGCCTCTACCACTTAGGCCTGGTATGGTAGTGGATTTCATGAGGCTGCACCCGGATAAGTTTTCGGGTACTGAGTCGTCGTTGGAAGCCGAGCAATGGCTTATCTGGACAGAGCAACTGCTGGTCGCTGCCCGTGTTGCTGAGGCAGATCGTGTGGATGCGGTTCGCATCCAGCTGGTGGATCTCGCTCATATCTGGTGGTGGGTTGAATCCGAGAGGATGCCGCAACCCATTGAGTGGGCCACTTTCTCTGAGAGCTTCATGACGATGTTCTTTCCCAGTGTCGCCAAGGCAGAGATGGAGCGAGCAATTTGTTTTCCTAACTCAGGTGAGCTAGATAGTGTTCTTAAATGTCATATGTTGTTGCCTACTTCACTTGTGACGGTATTAAGTTGAGCATTATCTTAATCAGGGAAACCGTTCCGTGGACGAGTATGCTGCAGAGTTTACTCGGCTTAGTCGCTTCTCCCCTACCCTCGTTGCCACTGATGAGGCTCGAGTTAGTAGTTTTCTGTTGGGTTTGAGCTTTCCCCTCCAGGACCGTTTGGCTGCGCTTCGGCTTCGTGCTTATTCCGATGTTCTGGATGCGGCTCGGATCCAAGAGCAGACTCTTAGCAGATCTACTTTTCCTCAGAGGACTGTTTCGCACCCTGTTGCAGCTTGGCCTTCCGGAGGACCTATTCGGAGGCCAGTTTTGCCCCCTCCCGTAAGTCTTTGATCAGAGGCATGTGACTCCTAGAGGAGGTCAGGTTGGTGGTTATAGTCAGGCTTATAACTTGACAGCCGAGGAAGCGGAAGTTGCTGTTGGAGTGGTTGCAGGTATATCACAGTAGTTGTACCTTTTTTTTTCCTTTCTTTCAGTTTTCTGCATGCTATTATTTCTTTTCCCTCCTTTGTACAATTATTCGTGTATATATCCTGCTAGCACCTTATTCTTTGTTTGATCTTCTTCTAGGTGTGATTTTAGTCTTCTCTCTTCTAGCTTAGGTGTTGTTTGATTCGGGTGCTACCCAATCTATCATTTCTTCTCGCTTTGTCGATCAGCATGGTTTGGCTAGCAATGCTATGCCTGCAGCTTGGGACATCACCACAGGTGGAGGCGTCGTTGTCTGTTCTAGGGTTTGCAAGCAGAGTCCGCTGCTGATTGGTGGTGTGGTCTTCTCGGAAGATTTGATTGTGATTCCCAACTCTGGTTTCGATGTCATTCTGGGCATGGACTGGTTGGGTGTTTCCTGTGTCGTGATTGATTGTCGGGAGAAGAAGGTGACTTTTAGGCTTTCTGGTCAACCAGAATTTGTTTTCCATGTGGGTGAGACACCGTTAGGGCATGTCAAGAACTCGATGGACCCCAAGGTTGTTTCTCTTGTGTCGCTGGGTTCTGATGGGGTTGTTGCACCCATAGTTGTGCAGGAATTCCTTGATTTGTTTCTCGAGGAATTGCCTGGTCTGTCGCCAGTCCGATGTGGAGTTCAGCATTGATGTTCTGCCTGGTACGGCCCCTATTTCCAAGAGTCCGTATCGTATGGCACCGGTTAAATTGGCAGAACTGAAGGTGCAAGTTCAGGAGCTGCTTGATAAGGGTTTTGTCAGACCTAGTGTTTCGCCATAGGAAGCCCCAGTTCTGTTTGTCAGCTAGAAGGATGGAAGCCGCAGGCTTTGCATGGACTACAGGGAGTTAAACAATGTTACTGTCAAGAATCGATATCCATTGCTGAGGATTAATAATTTGTTCGACCAACTGGGAAGTGCTTCGGTGTTCTCGAAGTTGGATCTTCGTTTCGGGTACCATCAAGTCAGGCTGAAGTTAGAGGATGTTCCGAAAATGGCTTTCCGAACGAGATATAGGCATTACAAGTTCTTGGTGATGCCTTTCGGAGTGACTAATGCACCGGTTGTGTTCATGAGTTTGATGAACCGTGTGTTTTCGCCGTTCTTGGATCAATTTTTCGTGGTCTTCATCGATGAAATATTGGTGTTCTCGCGGAATAGGGCAGATCATGCCGGGCATCTGAAGGTGGTTCTGTAGACTTTGAGGGAGAACCAGCTGTATCGGAAGCTCAATAAGTGCGAGTTTTGGCTGGATCAGGTTGCTTTTCTTGGCCACATTATTTCTGGTGCTGGTGTTTCTATGGATTGATCGAAGAATTCTGCAGTCATGGATTGGCCTAATCCGAAGTCTGTTCCTGAGGTGCAGAGTTTCCTTGGTTTGGCCGGTTACTATCAGAAGTTCGTCTGGGATGAAGCTTGTGATGAAGCTTTCGCCGAGTTGAAACGTCAGTTGATGTCAGCGCCTGTGCTGATTGTACTCGACAGTTCGGGTGGTTTTGTGATCTTTTGTGATGCTTCGGGGAGAGGTCTGGGAGCAGTGTTGATGCAGCGAGGCAGGGTTGTCGCTTATGCATCGAGGCAGTTGAGACCTCATGTGAAGAACTATCGTATTCATGATCTGGAGCTTGTAGCTGTGATCTTTGCCTTGAAGTTATGGATGCACTATTTGCTTGGGGATAGAGTTAAGATTTTCACAAACCACAAGAGCCTCAAGTATGTGTTCACGTAGAAGGAGTTGAACATGAGGCAGCGGAGATGGTTGGAATTGATGGTAGACTTTGACATCAAATTACAGTATCACCCGGGCAGAGTAAATTCGGTGCCAGATGCTTTGAGTTGGAGGCCTGCCACTATGTTCCTCACTCATTAGAAGGAACTAGTGGAGGACATGAGGAGGCTAGACTTGGATGTGTTGCTTCCCGGATCAGATCGGCAGCTTATGTTGTTGCAGTTGCAGTCTTCCTTGGTAGAGCAGATCTAGGAAGCTCAAGGAAGTAATCACCAATTGTAGGAGTTTCGGAGTGAGGTTGAAGCTGGTTTGAGATCTAATTTGGTTGTCCATGCTGATGGGTGGCTTCTGTTTGGCTCTAGGTTGTGTGTACCTAGAGGAGAAGTCAGGCAGAAGCTACTCGAGGAAGCTCATCGATCCCCGTATTCTATTCTTCCTGGTGGTACCAAGATGTACAGGGACTTGAAACAACATTTCTGGTGGCATGGTATGATGTGGGATGTGGCTCGATTCGTTGCCCAATGCCTAATCTGTCAGCAGGTGAAGGCGGAGCATCAGAGGACCGCAGGACTTTTGCAACCCCTTCCTATCTCTGAATGGAAGTGGGAGAATATCACGATGGACTTTGTGGCAGCTTTGCCAAGGAGTCCTGAAGGTCATGATGCTATGTGGGTGATAATGGATCGACTGACGAAGTGTGCTCACTTCATTCCGTTCCGTGTGGGTCAGAGCATAGAGAGTTTGGCCGAGCAGTATGTTCAGGAGGTTGTTCATTTGCATGGAGTTCCTGTCAGCATTGTATCGGATAGAGATACGAGGTTCATATCTCAGTTCTGGGAGAGTTTACAGAGGAGCTTGGATACCAGGTTGATCTAAAGTACAGCGTTCCATCCTCAGACGGATGGGCAATGAGAACGGACAATTCAGACTCTAGAAGACATGTTGAGATCCTGCGTTCTTCAGTTTGGAGGTTTGTGGGAGGATCATCTTCACTTGGACGAGTTCTCTTATAATAACAGTTACAAGGCGAGTCTCAAGGCTGCTCCATTCGAAGCTTTGTATGGGTGCAATTGTAGATCGCCAGTCTGCTGAGATGATATCGGCGAGAGGAAGCTTTTAGGTCCTGAGTTGTTCACGAAGACAGTTGATGTCGTGGCTCAGATCCGCAAGCATTTGCAGGCCACTCAGGATCGGCAGAAGAGGTGGGCTGATTGTCATCGGAGACCTCTAGAGTTTGAGGAAGATGAGCTTGTGTTCCTCAAGGTATCGCCTTGTCCGTTTCAGGCGGTGGAGGCAATTTGAGTCCTCGATTCATCGGTCCATTCGATATTGTGGAAAGTGTGGGCAAAGTAGCTTACAGGCTCGCGTTACCTCCAGCTTTAGCAGGTGTCCATGATGTATTCCATATTTCTTAGCTCAGAAAATACATCAGAGATAACAGTCATGTGGTTGACTACTCAGACTTGTCTGTGAGGCCGGATTTGTCCTGTGAAATTCGACCCGTCTCTATCTTAGACCGTCGAGAGAAGGTACAAAAGAATAAAGTCATCAAGTTGGTTCAAGTTTCTAGGGATCCTCGCTCGCTTGGGGAGTCTACTTGTGAGTTAGAGGAAGATATTCGCGAGAGGTTCCCTCATTTGTTTGAGCAGTGTTTTGTTTTGGCTTTGTTGTTTCGGGGTTTGTCCTAGTACCTCTTATATGAATTTTGAGGACGAAATTCTTCTTGTAAGGTGGGTAGGATTTGCAAGCCCTATTTTCAGATTTTATTGTATTTTGTTTTCTTTTGATTATTGTATTTGGATTCATTTGTCATAGTGTATTTTGTCTTTTCTTGGGTTCTTTTTTCTCTCTTGATCGAACTGTATTCTTTTGGTTGAATTCTGTTCTCTTGCAATTTTGCTCTTTCTATTTTGAGTCTGATTTGTTCTCCTTTGTGTTCTTTCGCGTCTAATTGTATTCATTTTTCTCTTTTTGGAGCCAAAACTGATACCCAGAACCCACATAATCTCAACCAAAAACCCTAATTCTTGATCCCTATAAATACCCTATTAATTAAACCCTAATAATAATTTCTCTCTCTCTCTCTCTCTCTCTCTCTCTCTCTCTCCGTCGTTACTCTCTCTCCCCGATCCCAAAACCCCTCTCTCCCTCTGTTACGTTGCACCCCAAACCAAACCACAAAACCCTACCCCCGTTGGCTCTCCGTTCACTTCAACCTCCAGTCACCACCCTCACCATCACCGTCTCCATCCCCTCGCCCTCATCACCATTTCACCGTCCCCATCATCACCCCCATTCGCCTCGCCGTAACCCAATCCACCGAACCTTATCCATTGTCGTTCTTCCACTTCGTGCACCCCTTCGTCTTCGCCGTACCTCACCGATCACCCTCGCGATCACCGCAGGTCCCCTAGGTCGCCGTTCGAGTCCCCGAGCGTTTCCATCGTCGCTCTCTGTTTCCAATAGCAAAACAGAGTTCGCTCGTCGAGGTTGCCGTCGCCGTCGTCGCTTCCCGACCATGGTGCCGACATCTTTGCCATGGTGCCTCGCCGCAGTGCCGCCCCGTCGTAGACGCAGTCACCGTCGAAATGCCGTCCTCTCTCTCTGTCCTTGCAGAAGGTAGGAGACGATCACCCATTAGGTGATTCCGCTGTTCAGTGTTCGGTCATAGTGAATCCCCATTCGCGATTCCGTGTTTGGGCTGATCGGTGTGAGGCAGATTTTCCATTGGACGGTTTTGCTGTCCTGTGTTCTGGGCGCATCAGATCTCTGATCGCTATTCTGTGTTCTGTCTGATCCGGTGTGAGGTTTTTCCCTTAGCTTTTGCAGTTGGTTCTTCGCACGTATTTTGCACATGTCTTTGGGAGTTCGCCTGGGATTCTGATCTCGTTATTCTTATTAATTGTATCTGCAATATAACATACAAGTTTCCTCTTGAACTAGCATTTTAATCTGTTCAAGTTTATTTGATTTCCTGCAAGTAGATCCGTCCATTTTGTTATCAAACTACTTTTGACAATTCCGTTAAGATTATCGAGGGTTTACACGAGCAAACCCGACATACTATTAACATCATGCTATCTCTTTGATCTAAACCCTAGTTCCCATTGTTTCATGCATATGTACATTTAAATAACTAGATTCATGCATAGGACTACTTGATAAATTGGACATGTTGAATTGAATGTGCTAGATTGCGTTTGACTGTTGAAATATTACCATGCCTGTGATAAATGTATCTTAAACATTAGAAATTGCAGGTTGACATCTAGGATTGACTTGATTACCAATATGCATGCTATATGTGATCATATGATTTATTTACTTGCCTGTTCATGTTAAGACAATTTCTGGACTGCTAGTTCATTTAGTATTAGATTTTCACCCATGCTAATGTCATAATTTGAATTTCCTTTGCAAACACGATTTTTTAGCCCCGATGTCTAGTTTAACATCATTTGGATGGATCTTAGTTCCGCTGTGTCATTTGCTAGATATTAACATTTTAGTACAGCCATGTTAGAATTTCAGACTCATAATTTCATGTGTATCCTGCTATTCTATATTTTATTTGACCATGTTAACAGTAAAAGAAAAATCTGAAATAAATTAAAATGGACCTAGACGTGTATAGGTATCACCCATAATTTTTATAGATTTTATTAATGAAATCTCTGACCGGAAATACTTAGTTGAACACAACCTACTGCATGATGGCTGAACATAAAACCTGAATAGAATAGAGTTTTCACCTTAGTTCCTATATCTTTTATATACCTTAATTATACTCGTTGGAACCGTGTGGAAGTCTAATTTCTAGGCCTTCCAGCAGATTTAGATTTGCTATTTTGTAGTGGATGTAACCTCATATGGCTAAAAATGGGGTTAAATCAGAACCGTCCAAATCGGGCACGAATCTTGAAGCCCAGGGGTAAAACGGTAATTTCACCTACCAATGGGTCTGAAGTGGGTACTGGTTCTCCTCCTCGAAGACCCACTAACCCGCAAACGGATCCACCTCAACTGGGTGCGGGTTTCAACCCGCAGCAAACCCAGTCCAGAAAGGATAAAATTAGGGTTTCTGATTAATCCTAATCAACGGCCCTGATTCATGTCTATCCTTTCACTGGGGATTAGGGATTACATTCCTTATCTAACCACAGGGATTACATTCCTAATCTGATCCCAACGGCGCCTATAAATACCCTCCATCCATCTCCATTAAGAGGTAATCAATCTTTTGCTAGTTTTACGCTCTTTCATAATCACTTCTGATTACTGACTTGAGCGTCGGAGGGTGCGTCGCCGGGATCAACCCCAGTGTCTCGCACTTTTTGCAGGTGAACGGCGGGAGCAAGGGTCAAACTCCGGCAGAACAGGTAACAGGTTTGCTATTCAAAGTTTTCCAAGAATCCACAAATACTATCTGTTTGCCCCTACACCAGATTTAGCGGCAACAGATTGGCGCCGTCTGTGGGAACAAACGAATAGCTGCCTCCCCTCTTCCCGTTGGTCAGATCTTCTCCAGCCATGCCTCCTAGGAAAGTAAGATCTAGAGGGTCCAACTGCGGACCCAACCCTGATCAGTAACAGGAAGTCCCCATCCAGCCCGCTTAGCAGCAGGGGCAACTTCCTCCTCAAGCAGAGGACCCTCTCCAACAGGACCTGCCTCCTCCTTAGAATCAACAACCTCCTAAGGGTCCCAACCCGCAGAAACAACCTCTCCATCCGGACCACGTCTCCATCCACAATGCCTCTTCGGATTCTATGGCCTCCCACAATCCCCAAGCTTCCGACCTTCGCAACACCATCCTCAATCGGCAGAAGGATGAGGATCTTCGCCACCGTCTTGATGAAAAACGGGGCCCGAGAGGGAGCCTCCCGCCAGCAACGTCCGGATGAGTGATCTCCTCACCGCCGAGACTACAGAAGGTCCCCTACCCGAAGGGGGCGAAGAGAGTCCCCCGAGCATCACAGGAGAAGACCCCATTCCCCTGCCTGTCGGCAACATCCTAGGAACGATGAGGCATCCATCACCCTGTGCCGAATTCCAGCAGTTCCAAGCAACCGTCCTACAAGCTCTCAATCTCCGTCCCAACAGCACCAATGCTCCAAGGATTCCCACTCCTCCTCTAGTACGAAGTCCTCGCCGACGGTTCCTAACTCCTCCCCAGCTCCTAGCAACCCCCGGCACATGCCAAGTCCTCGCCGCTCCAGGAGCTACCGTCGTCGTAGCCCCCGCTCTCCCTCGTACGAAGACGAGTCTAGAGGCTCGACTGATTACCGTCGAAGGGATGACGCTGTCTACCGCCGTCTCCACGAAATGGAGAGGCGCTTGGGTCAGTTAGACCGAGAAGAAGAGCTTAGAGGAAGGACCCTTCATCCTAGTCGACCTCCTTTTTCCCTGAACCATAATGGATGCACCCGTACCAATCGGCTTTAAACCTCCTCAATTCGAGACTTATTCCGGGGAGACTGACCCCGTCGATCACATCGAAAGCTTCAAGACCCTCATACTCATCCATCAAGCTTCCGATGCTCTGCTCTGCAAAACCTTCCCCGCAACTCTCAAGGGTCCAGCTCGAGAATGGTACTCTCGCCTTGCCCCATCCTCAATATTCTCTTTCGGAGCAATTTGAGACCCTCTTCGTCACCCACTTCGTGAGTAGCCGCAGAACTGAGAAGACCAACATTTCACTACTCTACCTCAACCAGAATAAGGGTGAGAAGCCGAGAGACTATGTGAAAAGGTTCATAGCGGAAGCCAGGTCCATAGCTTCCCTCGACCAGTCGGTCGCTGCAGCAGCATTTCAGTCCAATGTCCTCAACTCCAGCCTCCGCTCCTCCCTCGCCAAGAAACCCCCGCAGAACTTCTCTGACCTCCTCCTCCGGAGCGAAAAGTATATTCGGGCCGAGGAAGCTGAGAATCGCCCCAACTTTGAGGGGTCTTCCTTCGGGTCTAAGAGAAAGGGAACAGAAGAGGAAGGAGCTAAGAAGCTCCAGAAGGATAATGGCGGGCAGCGCTGATCTCCCCACAGATTTGAAAAGTTTACTCCTCTGAAAGCCAACATCTCCACAATCCTCATGGAAGTTGAGAAGGAGGGGGTAATTCCTCCTACGCCAAAAATGAACACCCCCGGCAAGAAGAGGGACAAAGAGAAGTCGGTGTCGTTATCACCGGGACCATGGCCACGACACCAATGATTGTCGGGCCTTGAAGAACGAGATAGAAGCCCTCATCCAAAGGGGTCCGCTGAACAGGTTTGTGAGAAAGGACCGAACCGATCCTCCTCCCTCGCCTCGGGGGGCTAACAAGCGTCCCAAACGCGATGAAACGCCCGAATTCGAAAAGGAACGTGTCCTACACCTCATTCATGGGGGCCCAATGGGGGGCTCCTCCAACTCCTCTTGAACGGCGTTTATAAGGGAAGTCAGTTCGGTTCACGCCACACCTCCTCCTAAAGGCCTCGGAGTGCCCGTCACATTCTCAGACAAATTCCTTGAGGGTGTATGAACCCCCCTATTGTGACGCACTCGTCATCAACCTCCATATGGCGAACTTTAAGGTGGAGAGGATCCTAGTGGACAATGGCAGCTCCGTTAACATCCTCTTCCTCGCCGCTTTCAAAGGCCTCAAACTATTCCGGGACAGACTCAAACCCGCCGGCTACACACTCCATGGGTTCACGGGAGTGCCAGTGACTATTGAAGGGGTGATCACCCTCGACGTAACTACTGGCAAAACTCCTACTACCCGAACGGAGTCGATGAACTTTATGGTCATGGATGTCCCTGCGGCTTACAATGTCATTTTGGGTCGGCCCGGCCTAGCAGCTCTTGAAGCCGTCCCTTCTGCCTATCACCTCAAGATGAAATTCCCCACCCGGGCAGGAGTAGGGGAAGTAAAAGGCAACCAGGAAACGGCCCGCAAGTGCTACATGACCTCGACTGGGGGTCCAGTCCTCTACCTCGAAACTATAGAGATCCCTCTGGAAAGTGTCCGACCAACGTCCGAAGACCTCGAAGGCAGAGAGATCCCCAGGACTTGGAATGCCGACCATCTTTTGAAATACCAAGAAAGCGCCTCAGTGCCTCTCTAAGTATTCCAGGATGTCGAACCGTTCCTCTCCTTTCCATTGTATTTTTCCTCTTCATTTCTCATATGTAATAACGGCTCGCAACTCAGAAGCAGCCGACTAGTAGTCTTCAATAATGTTTTTTCATATTTTGCTTGTACAAATGCTTATATCTCTCTGCTCTTTGCTCTTCACTCTAACGATAGTTCGGAATCCAACACTTGGCTCGATTCTACTTCGCAAGCTCGCTCTTAAGCGAGCTAGAAGTAGTTCGCCAATCGGAACTGCTCCCACAACCGTTGAACAACTCTAACGATGGTTCGGAGTCCAACACTTGGCTCGATTCTACTTTGCAAGCTCGCTCTTAAGCAAGCTAGAAGTAGTTCGCCATTCGGAACTGCTCCCACAACCGTTGAACAACTCTAACGATGGTTCGGAGTCCAACACTTGGCTCGATTCTACTTCGCAAGCTCGCTCTTAAGCGAGCTAGAAGTAGTTCGCCATTCGGAACTGCTCCCACAACCGTTGGACAACTCTAACGATGGTTTGGAGTTCAACACTTGGCTCGATTCTACTTTGCAAGCTCGCTCTTAAGCGAGCTAGAAGTAGTTCGCCATTCGGAACTGCTCCCACAACCGTTGAACAACTCTAACAATGGTTCGGAGTCCAACACTTGGCTCAATTCTACTTCGCAAGCTCGCTCTTAAGCGAGCTAGAAGTAGTTCGCCATTCGGAACTGCTCCCACAACCGTTGAACAACTCTAATGATGGTTCGGAGTTCAACACTTGGTTCGATTATACTTCGCAAGCTCGCTCTTAAGCGAGCTAGAAGTAGTTCGCCATTCGAAACTGCTCCCACAACCGTTGAACAACTCTAACGATGGTTCGGAGTCAAACACTTAGCTCGATTCTACTTCGCACGCTCGCTCTTAAGCGAGCTAGAAGTAGTTCACCATTCGGAACTACTCCCACAACCGTTGAACAACTCTAACGGCGAGTTCGGAGTCCAACACTCGGCTCGACTGCACTCCCTCAGTATCCCGAACTGAGCGGATGAGGAACCGACCTCCACATATGGAGAAAAATTCCGTCGAACCAATTTCACCGTTGGATCGTCTCAAAATGCATTCTACAACATGATGAACGGATCAGATCGTGCCACGTATCCACAAAACGACAAGATAGCATTTTCTCGAAACTCGAGCCTCCCGCCTCATGATTCGTGCCATGATCGTAATCGGTCGTCCAGATTGAGCCACGTGGCTCGGGTCTGAAATCCGAGCTACCACACTACCTAAGTGCAAAGTTGCCTCGGTATACCCCGAGCAAGAGCTAAAATTCTACAGCTAAGGCAAGAGTTCTATGGCTAGAACGCTCGAGGAAGCTAACTACTGGTTTTTATGGTTCGTTTCAAGAGTAAGGCAACTACGGCACAACAATGAGCAGACGAACTTCGATTTCATTAAAACAACTTGATAAATTTACAAGGCAAGAAGTTACAACAAAAGAGACGATACAAGAAATTGAAAGCCTAGTACAACTTGTTCAGCACCTCCTCGGAATGGGGATATTCTGATTCAGAGACACTCGGGGTTTTCATCTTTTCATCTCCGAGCTCGTCTCTAGGCCGACGAACTGGGATGCCTCTTCGCCACTAACCCTAACAGGTGGCTCTGACCGAGGCTCCGCTTGAGCTAACAGCTACGCCACTCTGGGCATCGGCCTGCGGTTCGACCTGTGGTGGGAGGACGAGTCGCGAGCTCGTAGAAGGAAATGCCCCGTTCGCACTCCTCGCGTGTGCACGAGATGCTGCGGACGTTGGCCCTCGCGAGCTGAGGCCTTAGACGAGCGACCTCCTCCTCGAGCTCGACGATCCTATCTTTCAAGGTGTCGTCCTTCACCGATATCTTTAGCCGAGGGAGTTTTGCCGAACCCGGGTACTCAGCACTATCGGATATGATGCGACGCAGATGGGTCACCTCGATGCTTTTGTCAACTATAACCCTTTGCAGCTGCTCGACCTTCGTCGCGAGCTCGTCTCGCTCGGCCAGCGCCGAGGCCAGCTCTTCCTCCTTCGTCGAGAGCTCCTCCTCGACTATCCTCAAGTGGTGTACCTCGGCCAGTAATTCGCTGTTCTTCTTCTCCACGTTGAACAGCACTTTTCAGATCAGGTCAATCTCGCCCTCGAGACGAGCTTCGCGAGACTGCTTAAACAGTTCTGCACGGCGCCGAGCGGCTGCGGTAACCGGTGCGTGTTCGACGTTCTGAAAAATGAGGGCATCACATGGAAAGACTAAAAATTTGAACAAAACACTTAGACAAGATTGAAACCAAATTTGTTCTTTCATTCATAACAAAAGCGGTGGCCAGTCTGCGAAAAGGCATTACATTCAAAGTAGAGAAAAACAAAAATACAAGAAAACGAGAAGATCAAGGGTCCACCTGCCGCGGCGGCTCGACCACAGGCACCTCGTCAGACGGCCCATCGCCCCCCGTTGCCACGGCTTGGGGGTCGGTCACCACAGTCTCAGGGACCACCTCCTCCTCGTCGTTGCCTTCCTCTTCCTCACCCTCCTCTTCTTCGTCATCCACCGTGGCCCCGGGCCACAGCCTATATCCAACTCTCTGGAAGCCGGGGACGTGCTCTTGGACATGGTCGAGTGCCCTTTCGTAGGACTTCTCCATGTTAGAAGCCATGTGCGCCTTCGCCTCGGCCTTAACCTCCGCCCTTATCTTCGCCGCCACGACATCCTTCTCCGCCTTCGCCTCCTCCAGTGCCTTCGCAGATGCCGCCACCTCCTCGGCAGCCTTAGCGACTTTGGCAACCTCGTCGGCGAGCCATCCCTTAGCTCGCTCCAGGTCCGCCTCAAGGTCGGCGACCCGGACCGCTAAGCCATCCGGGCCTGCTCTACCTCGAGCTGCCGAACTGCCCTCACCTTCTCTGCTCTGTCCTTATCGCTGGCGGCCTTCAACTCCCTGTCCTATTTGGCGAACTCTTGAAGGAGGTGGCCGAAGTGACAAGTGGCCTGCCGAAGGAAAAAGAGAATAAGAACAAAGTAAAAGCCGAACGGCAGACTTAAGAAATTCTCAAGAAAAATGAATGCAAAACTTACCGACACAAGCGACCGAGCGACTTCGTAGGTGTCATCGCCAGTCATCTCTGCCTTCAGTGCGGCTCGATCCTTCAGGGTCGCTAAGTGCTTGACGGCTTGCATGCACATCTGCGAGTCCCCGAGGAAGCCGTCATGGTTCTTGACTCGCCAGTCCGGGACGAACAGCTTCTTATGCTGCTCGGTCAGGATCTCCTTGGCCTGAGTGGTCAGGGGCGGAGCGTGGAGCGACAGTTCCGCCGAAATGTTGAAGGCCTCACCGGTCGTGGCAGACATAGCAGGAGCCGAGGGGTCGGCGGAAACGACCACTGCTGGCGAGGGGACCTCAGCAACGGTAGTAGGCGGAGCAACTGCCGAAGGAACCTTAGAGGGCCGGCCGGACGAAGCCGTCGTGCTTGGCCTCTTCCTCTTCCTCCCGTCGGCAACCTTGCCTTGCTCGTTCATCATCCCCAGAAAGTCCATCTTCGGCGCTTTTATTCCAAACAACAAAACAAACAACATGTTAGAGAAACGAGCTAAAAACTTAGAATATATATGTATATATATATTACGAATTGTCAGGAGCGTATTCGGGTCGATCGGACTAAGGCCTGACCCGTGTAGCACCTCCTCGGTCATTTCCCTCCAGCTCAACATTGGGAGAGCGATGATCTTCTCCGCCACTTCCGCCTCGGTCACTGTCAGTACCGGGTCGACCCTTGCAAACTTCGGTACTTCTTCTTTCCACCGAGTCGGAACGTTCAGCATCGAGTCCTCCCTCACCAAAAAGAACTTCTCCTTCCAACCTTTTATCGAGTCCGGGTTCTCTATGAGCCTAACATCTTTCCGGGGTGACAGGTAGTAGCGATGCTCGGTCTTGTGCATCCAGTGAATCCGATACATGCTCCGAAGTATCACCACGTCTGGCTCGAACTCGGCGTTACGGCACTGCAGCAAGAAGGTATTCACGTGGCGCTAGGTGTTCGGCATAAACTGCGTCGGTGCCAGGCAGTACCACTGGAGGACCTCTAACACAAAAGGGTGCAGAGGAAAACGCAATCCGGTGTTCAGCGAGTCGTAGTTGAACGCATACATATCCCGCGGCAGCTTGGAGTTCGCTCGCATCCCAGGGCCGGGGAGGATCAGCTTGTACTCCAGGAGGGATGGCGAACCCTTTTCTGATCCAGAGCAGGTCCTTCTCGGACAATATCGATGCAATCTCGTCCACCTTGGTAGTCAGGACCGGGTCGTTCTCCTCATAGACTGTCGACCGACCTATGATCGCCTTCTTCATAAGGTCACCCTCGTATTGCCTGACTCCGGCATGGCCGAACGGTACACTAGGGTACCGGCCCGACTCTGGGGCTTGCCTCACGGTCTCCACGATCTCCTCGACTACAGGAGATCGGGCCACTGCCTTCTTCTTCTTCTTCTTCACCTCGGCCATGGACGGCTCGGCCACCTCCTTCCTCTTTCTTCGGGTCTCCATTCGCCTCCTCTCCTCGGCGCCACTATCGTCCGAGGACGAGGCCTCACTCCCCGAGTCTACCCTTGACATCTCTAAAAAAAGCTAACGCAAATAAACTGACCTTGATGTGATGTGGCCTTGAAGTAACGTTCACGGTCGGAATTTGTTCGCCAAAAATTGCCTGGCCCATGCGGCTAGCTAACGCAACCGCCTTGGAGCTAAAATCACCGCTAGCAGAGCACGCAGAGAGTAAAAGTGAAAACTTGGAGTGAAAAGTCAGAAATGAGCTCTGGGGTGGGGGAGTGAGAATTTATAACCACTAAGTGACGTTTGGGCTTCCTTGGGCATTTAAAAGCCCACTAAGAGAAGGCAAAGCGCCAAAACGGAGAGTTGCGACGTTTCAAAACAAAAACTCCTCAAATCGCTTAAGTCCATGACTTGGCCACCGGTGTGCATAGCCGAGCTACCAAACAGCTTGGCTAAGCAACTGAGCTATGGGATCAGGGGATGGCGATGGTTCAGAACTAGGACTCTTCAAAACATCTGACTCCATCCCTCGGCAAACAACACCTCGATGTTCCACCAAACAACCGTTCTAACCGATCCGAGGTGCCGAGGTACCGACTCCCACATATGGAGAAAAATCCTGCCGAGGCCGAATCACCGTCAGATCGTTCCAAAATTCGTGTCAAAACTTGATGGACAGTTCAGATAGCGCCACGCCCACAAAATGACAAGATAACGTTTTCTCGTGATCTGAACCCCGTCCTCGTGATTCACGCTGTGATGGACGCTCCAGATCTAGCCATGCGTACCTTCCGAGCTGCCAGCCACCGGTGTGCATGGCCGAGCTACCGAACAGCTTGGCTAAGCAACCTAGCTATTGGGTCGGAGGATGGCAACGGTTCAGAACCAGGACTCTTCAAAATGACTAACTCCATCCCTCGGCAAACAACACCTCGACGTGCCACCAAGCAACAGTTCTAACCGATCCGAGGTGCCGTGGTACCGACTCCCACATATGGAGAAAAATCCTGCCGAGGCCAAATCACCATCAGATTATTCCAAAATTCGTGTCAAAATTTGATGGACGGTTCAGATAGTGCCATGCCCACAAAACGACAAGATAACATTTTCTCGTGATCTGAACCGCGTCCTCATGATTCACGCCGTGATGGACGCTCCAGATCTAGCCACGCATACCTGCCGAGCTGCCAGCCCCCGGTGTGCATGGCCGAGCTACCGAACAGTTTGGCTAAGCAACCGAACTATTGGGTCGGAGGATGGCGATGGTTCAGAACCAGGACTCTTCAAAATGTCTAACTCCATCCCTCGGCAAACAACATCTCGACGTGCCACCAAACAACCGCTCTAATCGATCCGAGGTGCTGAGGTACCGATCCCCACATATGGAGAAAAATTCTGCGGAGGCCGAATCACCGTCAGATCGTTCCAAAATTCGTGTCAAAACATGATGGACGGTTCAGATAGCGCCACGCCCACAAAACAACAAGATAACATTTTCTCGTGATCTGAACCCCGTCCTCATGATTCACTCCGTGATGGACGCTCCAGATCTAGCCATGTGTACCTTCCAAGCTGCCAGCCACCGATGTGCATGGCCGAGCTACCAAACAGCTCGGCTAAGCAACCGAGCTACTGGGTCGGAGGATGGCGACGGTTCAAAACCAGAACTCTTCAAAATGTCTAACTCCATCCATCGCCAAACAACGCCTCGATGTTCCACCGAACGATCGTTCTAACCGAACCGAGGTGCCGAGGTACCAACCTCCACACATGGAGAAAAATTCTGCCGACCTTCCTCAGCCACTGGATCTTGTCAAAAAACGTGCTCGACGTGATGGACGGATCAGATCTTGCCACGCTCACTAAACGAAAAGATAGCATTTTTTGGGGATCCGCTCTGAGATAGACGCTCAGGATTGTGCCACGTAGCTTGGCTGATCCCGACGCACCGAGCCGAGCTACCGAACAGCTAGGCTGGACCACCGAGCCCTTAATATAGTAGACAAGGAATTGAGCCACCGGAGCGCTTAGCCGAGCTAACGAACAGCTTGGTCGAGCCTTCGAGCTACTAGGTCGAACCGAATGTCCTGTCAGAGCACTTATTCGGCCTACAATGCCGAACTGCCGAGCCGAGGGGACGAGGAACCGACCCACACATATGGAGAAATAAGTCGCCGACCCTCCTCAGCCGTTGGATCTTGTCAAAAAACGTGTTCGACGCGATGGACGGCTCAGATCTTGCCACGTTCACTAAACGACAAGATAGAGTTTTTTGGAATCCGCGCTGAGATGAACGCTCAGGATCTTGCCACGAAGTTCGGCAGATTTCGAGGGTCCGAGTCGAGCTGCCGAGGAGACGAGCCGAGCGACCAAGGCACCGACCCTCTCATACGGAGAAACTATCTGCCGAGCAACATGGATCGTCCGATCGCCCAGAAAAATGCGCTCGACGCTGATGGAGGGCTCAGATCGTGCCACGCCATAAATCAGTATTAAAAATTAGTTTTTATTTATTTTAATCGTTTTATTTATTTAAAAATTGCGAAAAAATTACTAAAAATTCGAGAAAATTAACTAAAAATTCTAGGAAATAATTATAAATTCGGGGGTATATTTTTGAGCCACTGAACGAACAATTGTTGCCTAGAACGTGTTGTTAAGACCCCCGAACGACCGGTTAACACTTCGCAAAATTAAATAAATAATCCGAAAAAATAGATAAAAATCACCAAACATCCAGAAAAGCTCAAGAACAACTTAGAGTGCAACCAACTTGAAAAATCACCACACTACCTCCTTCAAAGATTCAAAACCTTCCATTTGGACTCTGATACAACTCCGCCAGCCATTAAAATAGTGAAACTACTCCTCGAAGGCTGATCAAACTCAGTCTTCAGGAGTGGGGGGCTCGTGATATGGCTAAAAATGGGGTTTAATCGGAACCGTCCAAATCGGTCATGAAACTTGAAGCCCAGGGGTAAAACGGTAATTTCACCTACCAATGGGTCTGAAGCGGGTACTGGTTCTCCTCCTCGAAGACCCACTAACCCGTGAACGGATCCACCTCAACTTGGTGCGGGTTACAACCCGTAGCAAACCCGGTCCAGAAAGGATAGAATTAGGGTTTCTGATTAATCCTAATCAACGGCCCTGATTCATGTCTATCCTTTCACTGGGGATTAGGGATTACATTCCTAATCTGATCCCAGCGGCGCCTATAAATACCCCCCATCCATCTCCATTAAGAGGTAATCAATCTTTTGCCAGTTTTACGCTCTTTCATAATCACTTCTGATTACTGGCTTGAGCGTCGAGGGTGCGTCGCCGGGATCAACCCCGGTGTCTCGTACTTTCTGCAGGTGAACGGCGGGAGCAACGGTAAACTTTGGCAGAACAGGTAACAGGTTTGCTATTCAAAGTTTTTGAAGAATCCACAAATACTATCTGTTTGCCCCCACACCAGATTCAGCGGCAACATAACCTGTATTTTAGTACAGCAAGGTCATGTTGTCCTGATTTTGTAAAATGTGTTTATATGATGTATTTGCCTCATGCCTTGTCTGTAATGCTTAGAATTAGTCAGACATAGTAATATACAACATTGAAACCCTCTTGTATGCTCACATAGGATGAAAATAAATTAATAAAAAGTCAGGGTGTCATGGGTGGACTTGGTAGTGAACGATTGGAAACTGTACTCGGTCGGGCCTACTGTCTGATCTGTACCGACCCGTACTGATGGCCACAAAACACTACCCGGTAATTACTGTCCCTGAACATGAAATACTGATTACTAGGCTGAGTACACGGACCGAGGGCTCACCATCAGTCTAAAGCATACACTGTGTGTTTGAGCCGAACCTGTGGAATGGGACGCAGTAGTACGTGCACTAGATAGATTAATAAAATACATAATAACCTGTATTTCTCGCTTGATCCTGACATCACTCATTACATGCATGATTTACTGTAGATCTTTGATATTATTGCTTGCTCTTTGCTTTGTTCTTTGTTTTTGACCATGTCCTTATTCCTTAGTATTCATGCTTTCCTTTATCCTTTGTTTTCTCTACTTGCCGCCTACGACTTGCTCTAAGGGCACTCTTTTCTTTCTTTTTAGATCAAGATTTTACAGGTGCTGAAGGATCTATTCCTGAAGGAATTGGTGAGCAATGTTTCTAAAGATGGATCCAGTCTCCGTAGCTTAGTTCTACTTGTTGCTAATTTTATTTCTTGAATATTATTATGACTTGTACTATGTTTTGGGCTTTATGACCCGTAGTTTGTTTTGATCCCGGATGTTGGATATTAATATTGTTGGATTATTTCATTTAATATTGGAATTTTATCTTTGATTCATGTGGTTATTTTTCCTGCGTGGTAGTACATTGTTGTTCTTATTGCTATGTTAGTCTGGTACTGCTTATGGATGGTATTTACATCATTCACCGGGCCTACGTTACGCACTTGTGTTTCGTATTTTGGGGAGCGGGGTGTGACAACAGTATAGAAATTTATTTGGAGTAACTGCAAAGACAATTAATAAATAGAACGAGATATTTAATTACCAATCAAAAGTAATAATGATACTAACAATTGTAATAATAATGATATGTATCAAGTTAGGATTTGAGATTAACAATTTATAAAAATCTGAATAGTAATAATTAAAAATATGAATAGTCGGTCAGTTAGAAATAAAAAATAAAGTTAAAATATACTATTATTCGAAATAAATATAATTTTCAATTAGAAAAGATTTTAGCGAAAAATCCAAAACGTATTTAATACATAATAAATTTATAAATAATCAAAATACATAAAATATTCAAAAATTATGTGTTTGCGGGAACGGGGGTTACAATCCTGTCCACCTTACAACAAATTTTTGTCCTTGAAATTTCCTCAGGCGATACATAGGACAAAGCAAAAACGAACTTGTAAAATAAAAAAACTCGGAATAAAGGAAAAGAGAAAAAATTGTGGCAACACCGGAATAAGAAAGAACATAGATAAGAATAAAGTGATCTAGAATGATGTTAAATAAAGATTCAATGAATGGTGACAATGCAAATAAATGAATACGGAAGTAAACAATGCAAAGAAGGAGAAGCTACAAGAGAATCCTGGGACATATGGGTTATGAGCCCACCACGCTTCTGCTGCGCTACTCAAATGGTGACGCTCCAAGCTATAGACATGTAGTTGGAGATCGAGTGATGCCGATCGACGACTCAAGCAGAATGAAAAAGAACGGATGACACCGAAATCAAAAGAATATGGGTATGAAAAGAATGAAATTATACCCAACCAGGAATCAACGAATTGAAGGGACAAATAACAACAAGAAATGAAGGAATTGAATGCGAAAGGATCAAAGAAGAATAAAATAAGACTAGTTTCCAAATCATAAGTTGGTTATCAATTGTTCATGTGATTCTTGTATTGCACATGCTGTTGAGTTAAACCGGTTAAAACCCAAATCTGATTATATATCAATCAAAGCCAAACTTCTTTTCATTAGTCACGTTTGACTGATATATTATCCAAACCAGGGCTCTGATAAAAACCTTGTCACGCCCCGCTTTCCAAAAATACGGAATACGAGTACATGACATTGGCCCAACGAATAACTAACGTCACTCATAAGATGTTTATCCGATCAACTCAACAATATAATCAATACAGAACAATTGTATAGGCAATAATTATAATTTCATGAACAATAACACTTGGATTGAAGCAATATGAAATATCCAAATACAATAATAATCCAACATCTGAAAACAAAAATAGCAATATTTGGGTCAAAAGCCCACAATATAATGAAATAATAATATTCCAATAATTAATAATTAAATTTCCATGATAAAACAACAATTTATTAAGTGGCGATGCTATCTTTTCCTTCACCAATGTTGTTCTACCATCCTAGTAAGAAATTTTCCTTCTTTACCTGTGAACACTTCAACTAAAATGAGGAAAAATATTGTCCTTAGAGCAAGTCGTGGACAGCAAGTAGAGAAAACAAAGTACAATGGATAACAATGAATTCAATGGAACAATACGAATCAATAACATGGGACAATAATCAATAATCAAATATCACGGTAATCGATGCATTTGGTATAAACAATGATTCAATATTCTGCAACAATAATCATTGATCAATAACAATAACACTTAGCCCACATTCCTTTTCAGTAGAAACAACGATGAACAATCTACAATGTCAATATTGTGTCAATTCCTAAGTTTATTAATCATTTTAATCTTAATTAATGCACATACTACTGCATCCCATACCACAGGTTCAATGCATACAGTCAATTTCGTTTACACCGAGTGGTGAATTTTATAGATCATGTATCGGTACAATAATCACTAATACGATAACAATATTTTTGTACGATACATTATAATGATACACTGACATACTAATTTACTGATTCACGGATTCACGAGTTCACGGGTTCACGGGTTCACGACACGAAAGATTGTGGTGCCATAGTCAGCGCTCCACAATCAATGGATAAACACTGACCGACACAGTCACTATATTATTCACTACTAAAGTCAATCCCTTAAACCCCGACTTGTTAATTATTTTATGAATGCAACAATACAATATGCAAATATGAGACATGAGATGAACGATGGTAACAATAGGGAAACAATACGATGATAACATGAAGTAGGACAATTCGAATAATGACAATAACTCATTAGGATAGTGCAATACATCATACACACTTCGATTCATGCAATACTATGGTGTAGGATTAATTAATCTACTAAAAACTGAAAAGTAAAATTCTGGACAGCAAGAGTAATTTGTAAAAAAGTGCAATTTCCTGCTATTTCAGAACTCGAAAACTGAATCCGTCAAAAATTCTAGAAATTGGACTTCCACACGGTTCCAATGCATATTTAAATTTCAAAATCTGAGAACAGTAGTTAGGTCAACCAGATCATTCTTTACAGATTTTATGTTCAGGTAGCAATTCGACATCATATTGTTATATTCTTAGAATCAGCAAAAACTAGAAATAAAATTCATTAAAAATATTTTCTAGACTCCTAAACATGATAACTAACTATCTGGAAATTTTCATAGCAATACTTTATCATTTGATCAGCCTTTTTACTATTTAAACAAGAGACATACACGAATATGAAAATCTGAAAATAAAAACACAGTTGTAGTAAAATGGGCATAACTTTTGCTACACAAATAGGAATTTAGAAATTCAAGATGTTCTGGAAACTAGAAAGATAAGGCTACAACCCTTATTCAAAAAGTAATTTATTTTGAGATTATTTACTTTGTCGAAAATAGCAGTCAACATATAGCCAGCATGCAATATACATTGTTTTGGGTATTTTTCATGAAATAATTTAATCAGGCATGATGGGTATCAATTCTACTAGTCGATAAACTTCTTAATCAGCATGATGGGGTATAAGACATGGTAGATAAAATTAAGAACACACACATACGTTAACTTAACATCAGTCAACCATTAATTGATCAAACAACATACAACCTAGCAATTCAATCTACAATAATTTATTTGTGTGACAATTTTGTGAACAACCCTATTATCAATTCTATATGCACACATGAAAGATTCAATCTTTGGAATCAAAAGTGGTACGATGTCAAGTAAAATGGGGTTAGCTCGTATAAACCCTCAATATACCCAACGAAAGAGATGAACAATGTATAATACGATAAACGAAGGTATCTGCTTACAAGAGTTTCAACAAAACTTGAATTTGACATAATTAACAATTCAAAAGGACAGTGACTTGCCTTAAAGACAATTAGATCAAAATATTACAATATCGGGATGAGAATCCCGACGGCAACGGCAACGATCGTGAACAAAGCAGATCCTGATACTGATCCGATGCTGAAATGATGATCCAATCTCGATGATCAAGATGATCACGGTGACAATCAAAGATCAAGAAGATCAAGGGCCAAGATCCATGGTGGATGATCAAGATCAATTGCGATCGGCGGCCGAGATCAAAAGATCAAAGATCACAAAAGCTAACAGCCAACTGTGATCCTTCCAAACAAAACAACAAACAACATTACTAGCAGCAGACAGTCTCGCTTGACTTCGACGATGGCTGATGGCGACTGGCTTACAGTGTTGGGGACTCCGGCGGCAGGCTAGCGGTGCACTGCGACGGCACTTAAGGGATAAGAAGTCGACGGAGAACAGGTGGCTACGGGAGCGGTGCTCTGTTTTGGGGGGAAAAAAAGGGGAAGGACAAGGTGGCGATGGTGGTTGCGGTCGAGAGGTGGGATCGGAGGTTGATGGCGAGATGATGGAGGAGTTCTTCGGTGGTTGGATGAGCGGCAGAGGCACTGGATTGAGATGGGCGGGAGCACAAGCAGTGGTAGACTGATGGGTTCGTTGAGGGTGAGGCTTGATGAGGAAGACAATGAACAGCGAGGCTCGAAGAGTTCGAACAGAGGAAATGGGCTCGACGGCGATGAGTTGATAAGGGTTGTATCATGGGGTCGAGGATGAAGTCAAGGAATTCGAATGGCGAGGAGAACAGAGTGGTTGGGTTCATAAAGTGGAGAACAGGGGAGGGATCGATGAAGGTGGTTTCTATGGTTGGAGACAAGGGCGATGACGACGGGATTGCGAAGTGCAGCGGAGGAGGGAGTTGAGGTGGGGATGGGTGCAGCAACGAAGGAGGAGGAAGAGGGATAACAGCTATAGGGGATGATGCACAGTGTAGGGGAAGGGTTTCAACCGTAGAGGGGTTTGGGGTTAGGGTAGTGGCAGCGAGGTGTTTAGGGTTAGGTAGGGTAGGATTTTAGAATAGTATATATAGGGAATTGTTGGGATATTGGGTTTTGGGTAGGATCCAATAAGGAAGAGGGCTATAGGATTCTGGGATTAAATCAAATAGGGGAAAGAATAACCAAAAAAAAATTTGATTATATAACAAAATATAATTTGTATTACAATATAGAATTTTATTTGAAGTAACTGCAAATACAATTAATAAATAGAACTGGATATTTCATAAATAATCAAAATTAACAATAATACTAATAATAGAAATAATAATGATATGTATTGATATGGCTAAAAATGGGATTAAATTGGGCACGGATCTTAATGTTTACAGGGGCAAAACTGTAATTTCACCTTCAAACGGGTCCAAAATGGAAACTGGATCTCTTCTTCAGAGCCCAACAGCCTACGAATGGATCTGCCCTACTAGATACGGGTCCCAACCTATTACAAGCCAGTCCAGAAGGATATGGAGAAATCCCAATTTGTCCTTATCCCTAGGAGGTGGTTCTAACCACTTACATCCATCCACACCGGGGAGTAGATATTTATTCTTATCTTGAAACAGATCCCCACGGTGACTATAAAGACCCCCCCTCCTCCTACCGTTACAAGGTGATCACTCTTTGCCAACCTAAAGCTCTTTCATAAATGTTTCTGATTACTGACAAGAGCGTCGGAGAGTTCATCGCCGGGATCAACTCCTGTGTTTCGAACTTTGTGTAGGTCAACGACAACAGCGAGAAGCTAGCCAAACAGTGGTGGAAGTGTTCAGGTTTGACCCATTCGATTCCTTACGAACCCACAAATTCATTTGTTTGCCCCCACACCGAAATCAACGGCAACAGATTGGCACCGTCTGTAGGAACCGAATAGCAATCCGACCCAACTCCATCAGCAAAAGCTCTCCCTACCTATGCCTCCAAAGAAAGGGAAGTCCACGGTCTCCAACCGTAAGACAACTCCCGTTCCTCCTCCGCCTTTAGAGGATCTCCCTCCGCCCATCCAGCCGGCCCAGCAGCTCGGGAAACCAATCCCTCAACTTGTTTAGCAGTCTGGACAGCCTCTTCCTCAGCAGCCTCGCCACCAACCGGCCCATCAAGGTCCTCAGGTGGCTATTGGAGAACCCTCTGGCCGAAGTTGCCAAAAGCAACCCCTTCATTGGGGCCATCTCTCCATACACAACCCTTCCTCCGACTCCATGGCCTCCTATAGCCCTCCAACACCGAAAGATCTACTTGACGTTCTCATCAACTGACAGAATGAGATAGATCTTCAGACCCACTTGGATGAGAGGCGAACCCGTGATAGGATCCCCCGCCGGGAGCATCAAAGGGACCGATCCCATCGTAGGCCCAACCGCCAAAGGTCAAACTATCCCAGAGGACGGAGGGACTCTCGTCAAAACCTCCAGAGGAGTTGTTATCCGATCGGCCGTCTAGCCCCAAGTGGCCACCGGGACCGAGAGGCACCAGTTACGAGGGCGGGGTTCCTGGACTTTCAGGAGGCAGTCCTACGGGCACTCAATGTCGCCCACAATAACGA
Organism: Hemerocallis citrina; assembly: GCA_017893485.1. Classification (NCBI taxonomy): domain Eukaryota; kingdom Viridiplantae; phylum Streptophyta; class Magnoliopsida; order Asparagales; family Asphodelaceae; genus Hemerocallis; species Hemerocallis citrina. The sequence continues at coordinate 48,152,858 of CM030367.1, forward strand.
TCAACGGGCCCCCAGTCCTCGACCGGTCCCGAGCCATCGCCGTCGCTCTCCCAGTCCTCGACCGGCTCGGAGCCATCGCCGTCGAACCCCCAGTCCTCGATCTAATCCAAGCTATCACCGCCACAGACCCAACCCTATTCCACATAAGGACGAGTCCCGGGGCTCAGCGAGGTATGACCGAAGGAAGGACTTGGTCTACCGCTGTCTCCACGAGATGGAGAGGCGCGTCGGCCAACTCGACAGAGAAGAGGAACAACGGGCGATGAACCTCTGCCCGCGTAGACCCACGTTCTCCCGTACCATCATGGAGGCTCCTGTCCTGGAGAACTTCAAGCCTCCACATTTTGAGTCGTATACTGTGGAGTCAAACCCCGCTGATCACATCAAGAGTTTCAAAACTCTCATGATGATCCACCATGCCTCTGACGCCCTTATCAGCCACGCTTAAGGGGCCAGTTCGGAAGTGGTATTCCCAACTTGCTCCAGCTTCCATCTTCTCCTTCGAACAATTCGATGGCCTTTTCCTCACCCACTTCGTGAGCAGCTGCCGCTCCGAAAAGACAAGCACCTCTTTGCACTTCCTCAGTCAATGGAAGGGCAAGCGGCTGAGGGACAACGTCAAGCGGTTCACCGTGGAGGCAAGATGTATCGCCTTGCTGGATCAGTCTATAGCCTTGGCTGCTTTTCAGTCCAACGTCATTAACCCTGATCTCAGGGCATCCCCCGTGAAGAAGCCTCCACGGAACTTCTCAGAACCCCTACTCAGGAGTGAAAAGTACATCCGAGCGGAAGACGCTCTCAACTGCCCCACTCTTGAAGGATCAACTTTCGGGAACAAACAGACGACTGCTGAAGATGAAGGAGCTAAGAAGATCCAGAAAGATAACGGAGGCCAGCATCGCCTTCCTCCCTGCTTCAAAAGGTTTACTCTTTCTTAATGCCAGTGTCTTGGCCATTCTGATGGACGTCGGGAAGGAGGGAATCCTTCCCCCTCCTCTAAAAATGAATACCTGGGAAAGAAGAGAAATAGTAAGAAGTGATGCCGCTATCACCGGGATCATGGCCACGACACGGATGACTATCGAGCCCTCAAAGACGAGATACAAGCCCTAATCCAGAGGGGGCAACTCTCTCGGTTCGTCAGGAAAGATAGGGCATATCCACCTCCCCCCAGGGCGGCTAACAGGCGAACCGAACAACGTGCGGGGACCCCAGACCTCGAAACCGAAGTCGTCCTACACCTCATACATGGAGGCCCAATGTTGGGAGATTCCAACTCCTCCCGAAAAGCCTTCATTCGAGAAGTGAATGTCGTACAGAATCATCCTCCCCCGAAATGCCTTGGGGTTCCTGTTACATTCTCTGATAGGGACTTGGAGGACGTCCGAACTCCCCATTGTGACGCCCTTGTTATAAACCTCCGCATGGCCAATTTTGACGTACGTCGGGTCCTAGTTGACAATGGCAGTTCGGTCAATATTCTCTTCTTGGAGGCATTCCAAGACCTTCAGCTGTCATGAGATAAACTCAAGCTGGCTGGTTACACTCTTCACGGGTTCATGGTGGTAGACGTAAAAGCCGCCGGACCGAGCCGATGGACTTCATGGTGGTAGATGTAAAAGCCGCCTATAACGTCATCCTGGGTCGACCAGGTCTGACCGCTCTCCAGGCCATACCATCGGCCTACATATGAAAATGAAATTCCCCACCTCGGCAGGAGTGGGAGAAGTAAGAAGGAGCTAGGAGGTGGCTGGTAAGACATTTTAGAAGGAGATGCTAAAAAGACATTTCAGATCAGCAAGGCCCTTCCTCCCACCATTGAAGAAGACATTTCCCGATGTATAATGGAGAACCGCGATGTTTTCGCCTGACCGCAGCTGATATGCCTGGAATCTCAGATGAACTCCTGATGCATCACATTAGCTTGCTCCGGGAGTTAGGCCTATCCAGCATAAGCGACGTAAATTCACTTCTGAGCGCCAATAAGCCATCAAAGAAGAGGTTGACAAACTCTTGAACGCTCAGTTCATCCAGGAGGTAAATTACCCCGAATGGCTATCCAATGTAGTAATGGTTAAAAAGGACAACGGGAGATGGGGAATATGTATCGACTTCACTGACCTCAACAAAGTGTGTCCAAAGGACCCATTCCCCCTCCCGAGCATTGATGCTCTAATCGATGTGACCTCCGACCACGAACTCCTCAGCTTAATGGATGCCTTCTCTGGGTATAACCAGATTCAGATGTTCCCTCCTGACATTCCAAAGACCCCGTTCGTAACCGACCAAGTCCTGTACTGCTATCGGGTCATCCCCTTCGGGCTGAAGAACGCCGGAGCTACGTACCAACATCTTGTTAGCAAGGACTTCCGTGACCAGATAGGCTGTAACATGGAAGTCTATGTGGATGACATGTTGGTCAAAAGAGTCAGCGGGCCAGATCATGTCTTTGACCTCCAAGAAGCTTTCGGGTATTAAGAAGGCACAACATGAGATTGAATCCGATCTAGTGCACCTGCGACATCTCATCCGATAAATTTCTCAGTTTCATGGTTAGCCAGAGGGGCATAGAGGCCAACCTTGAGAAGATCCAAGCCGTACTCAATATGGCTCCTCCCTCTAATGTTAAAGAAGTGCAAAGGCTCGCGAGATGCCTTGGGGCTATAGGGCGATTCCTCTCCAAATCAGTGGAGAAATGCCTCCCGTTCTTCAAAGCCCTGAGAGCTGCGAAGGGCTTTAAGTGGGGGCAACAATAGCAGGAGTCCTTCGATCAACTGAAGGCCTACCTGGTAAACACTTTACTCTTGAGCAAGTCGAAGCATGGTGAAGCCCTCTACATATACCTAGCAACATCGGAGGAGACCCTCAGTGCCGTCCTGGTAAGAGAGGGGATAAGATGCAATGACCCATCTACTTCGTGAGTAAGGTCCTTAAGGACACAGAACACCGCTACCTGAAGGTAGAAAAGATGGCCTACACATTGGTCTTGGCGGCACGGAAACTTTGCCCCTATTTTCAGTCCCCTTGGTGGTCGTTCTTACTGACTAGCCGCTGAAGCATGTTCTCTATAAGCCCGAGAAATCGGGACGTCTGATGAAATGGTCAATAGAACTGAGCCAGCACGACATCAGCTACCAACCTCGAACCACTATCAAGGCACAAGTCCTAGCAGAGTTCATCGTGGAGAGCACCATTCCCAACCCCTGCGAGTCAGTTGAGGAACCCCCAGTCTGGACCGTGTATGTTGATGGGTCCTCATGCACTGACGGAAGTGGGGCTGGGGTCTTCTTGATCAGGCCCCAACAATTTCATTCTAAAATACTCCCTTCGTATAAGCTTCCGCGCATCGAACAAAGAGGCTGAATACGAGGCCCTTTATAGCGGGACTTTGTATGGCTCGCAAAGCTGGGGCCAAGCGTATCAAGATTTTCAGTGATTCACAACTTGTTGTGAACCAAGTATCTGGAGAGTACGAAGCGAGAGACGATCGTATGGCCATGTAATTGGCGAAAGTCAAAGGGCTGCTGGCTTTGTTTGAAGTTGCTCAATTCCAGCGAGTCCCCCGAGAGGAAAATGCATAGGCAGGTGCCCTCTCAAGGCTCGTATCCTCCTTCCTCTAGGGTTTGGAGCAGGACCGTCTTGATAGAGGTCCTCCTGAGACCCAATATTAAGGAAGACAACCCAGAACCAATGGAGACTCTGCCCCTAACACTTGGGGAAAATTGGATGGAACCCCTGCTCAAATACCTTAGAGACGAAGTTCTTCCAACGGATCCAAGAGAGGCTAGAAGAGTCAGGACCAGAGCTGAGCGGTACACACTCATTGAAAGAGTTATGTACAAACGCTCTTATACTCAGATAGACGGCAGACCTTACCTAAAATGTCTCTCCCCCGAGGAAGCACACTATGCCCTGAAGGAGGCTCATGAAGGAATGTGTGGCGCGCACTTGGGAGCTAGATCCCTAGCTCGTAAAATTTTAAATTACCGCTACTTCTGGCCCACACTTCTTAGTGACTCTGAACAGTACATCTGCCAATGTAGCTCCTGCCAAAAATTATCTCCAATCCGTTGCTTACCGCTAGCCCAGCTGTTCTCCTTAGCCAGTCCGATCCTATCCGCAATGTGGGGGATGGAATTGCTCAGACCGTTCTCCCCCTGTGCCAGGCCAACTGAAGTTCCTCATCATGGTAATAGATTATTTCACGAAGTGGATTGAGGCCGAGCCCCTTGCAACGATTACAGGGAACAAGGTCCAAAACTTCTTCTGGAAGACCTTTGTCTGTAGGTTCGGCGTACACCGTATCCGAGTAACCGACAACAGAACTCAGTTTGTAGGGACAACTTTTTGCAACTTCTGTACCGACCTCAGCATCCAGCATCGGTTCTCCTTAGTATCCCACCCTCAATCCAACGACCAAGCGGAGAATGCTAATTAACAAATACCCTCCGTCCTAAAAAAGAGACTCAATAAATCCACCAAGGAATTATGGGTCGAACAGCTTCCCAACGAGCTATGGAACTATCGCACCACGAAGAGAGCCCCGACAGGAGATTCCCCCTTCAATCTCACTTATGGCTCCGAAGCCATCATCCCCCTAGAGGTCGGCCTACCTTCGTCCCGTTTGATCGCCTACAATGAAAAGCAGAATGCGAACCAACTTTGTAGCGACTTGGACCTCATCGAGCAGATCCGCAAAAGGTCCTCCATCCTATAAGAGACTTACCAATGTAGGATAACACAGTCTTACAATAAGAAAGTCTTCCCCGCTAATCTTAAAGAAGGAGATCTAGTGCTCCGGAAGCTCTCAATCTCTTTCCCAAGCACTGGGAAGGCTCATATAGGGTCTCCAAAGTTATCCGCCCTAGCGTGTATCAACTCGAAGACCCGGGGGGTAAGAGAGTACCGAGGACTTGGAATGCTGATCACTTGTTGAAGTACCAAGATGGTGTTGGAACACCGCTCCAAGTAACTTCAATCCCCTTCTGAGTCGAGCAATTCCTACTTGATGTTTTTTATCTACCCTGTTAATTTTTCAAAAACATAAGAGTGGCTTGCAACTCAGAAGTAGCCACTTAAGTCATCTTTAATAAAGGCATGTTACATCCTGGGAATTCCCTGACTAAAATAATCTAGTTGCTTTGCTTTGAGGTGTATGAAACTCTCTAAACGACAAGCTCGAAGTCCAACACTTGGTTCGATTTCACTTTAACTAATTGCTTATAAGCGAGTACGAAGCGGTTCACCATTCGGAATTGCTCCCACAGCTGTTGATATTCTCTAAACAAAAAGTTCGGAGTCCAACAATTGGTTCGATTTTGCTTTAACTACTTGCTTATAAGCGAGTACGAAGCAGTTCACCCTTCGGAATTTCTCCCACAACAGTTGATATTCTCTAAACGAAAAGTTCGGAGTCCAACACTTGGTTCGATTCTGCTTTAGCTACTTGCCTATAATCGAGTACGAAGCGGTTCACCATTCGGAATTGCTCCCATACCTATTGAAACACTCTACAAATGACAAGTTCGGAGTCCAACACTTGGTTTGATGCAACTTTTGCTACTTGCGAACGAGCGAGTACAAAATAGCTCACCATTTAGAATTGCTCCTACAACTATTGATACACTTGCAAACATTAACAAAACACAAATTCTCATGGGAAGCTCGAGAAGTATGTATATTATTTCATCAAAATGAGGTACAAGTCTAATTTTAGACCAAAAACTCATTACACAAGATACAACTCGTATGAAACGAAGGCTACAAGATTACAAAACTCCGCCCTAACCCCTCCTAGGGAGCGGGATGCTTCTATTAAGCGATAAGCGAGGCCGACGAGCGCCGTGTTGCAATCGCCCCCTCCCCGCAGACGCCTCTAGGACAACAAGTCGAGTCGCATCGTCGCCACCCAACCTGACGGTGGCCCCGACAAATACTCCGGTCGACGAACCGGCCACACCGCTTTGTGTATCCCCGAGGTTTCGCAAGACGGTCGAAGATCGAAGAGCCAACTTATGGAATGATCTTCCTTGGGCATATTCATCCCGAGGACACGAGGTGCTCCTAACGTTGCTCCCCCCCGCAAGACGTCGTAAGCGAAGGTTCTCGGCCTCCAGTTTGATGACTCAATCTTTGAGTGTGTCGTCAGTCACCCGGACCTTCAAACGAGGCAGTCGGCTTGAGCTGCCCCCACGTTACGCATCGGAGACAGTCCTTCGAAGATGAGCCGCCTCCATGCTCTTCTCGAGAACAATGTTCTTTAGCTCGTCTCTCTCAGATGTCACCTTGAATATGGATTGGCGAAGGTATTTGAGCCTCAAACCCTGGCTGATGGCCATCAATGGGCTTGACTCCTCGCCTTCGAGCACTGCTTCATAGGGCTTTTTATTCTAATCGCCTCATCTCTCAGTCACGGGCGATCTAGGGTCTCCCTCAAATAACACAACTCCCACTCCGCACGATAGAGCATCTCTAGAGATCGAGCTAGTCCTAGCTTGGCAATGCCTAGTTCGCAGCGAAGGCGAGGCGCCTCACTACCCTGCGGAAATAAACCAAAGAAGATAAATCTCTTGAAAAATCCACGAAGATGACTATGTGCTACTAAAGCAACAAAATAGTTCTACACACCAGTCACAAGTATTGTTGCGGCACAAAAGATCCTTTTTTCAATTACCTAAGGGGTACAAAAGCGGTGGCCAGTCCGCTATTAGGCATCGCTACAATATGACCTTAGATGAAAATCTATGAAAAAAATAAAGGAAAAACTACAGAGGTTAAGTGTTCACCTCGGCGGATGGATCCACTAAGAGCGCTAGTTCATGTCCGCTGCCCTCATTCGCCTCCGATGCAGGCACCATATCCAGTGGGGGGTCCGTCACGATAAACTGCTCGCCGTCCACCTCATCTTCTCCCTCGATCAACGCTTCCTCCCCCTCGTCATCCAGGAACAAGTAATATCCCGAGCAATCGAAGCAGGGGAGACATTCGCCAACATCGCGAAGGGACCCTAGCATATGCTTTTCGCATGTTCTTCTCCAAGAAGTCGATAGCCTTCTTCTCCGCCGCAGCCTCGGCCTCTCGCACGGCCACGTCTCTCTCGAAGGTAGCCTTCTCTCTCTTAGCAGTCCTTTCACGAGCCACCTCCTCCTTCTCCAAGGTGGCGGCCTCCTTCGTCTTCGCTAGTGCCTCCTCCAGCAGCTTGATCGGATTGACTTGCATTTCCACTAAGAGTGCGGCCGCATCTAGCTCCCTCTTAGCGTTCGACCGCTCGACCTTCTCCTTATCCTGCAAGGCCTTCAGCTCTTTCTCCTGCTTCATCACTCGCCTCATCAAGTGACTAAAGTAGCAAATCGCCTGTGAAAAAATAAGATGTTTAAGCAAGACTAGTCAAAGTCGAGCGAATAACTTAACATCGAGGGCCTACAGTCATTTGCGCCTTTGCGATCTCCAAGGTAGAGTCACCTACGGTACCGTGCTCCATTGATGCCTTGTCCTTCGGTGTGGCCAGGTTGCAAATGGTATCCATGCAACTCGTCGAGTCTCTGAGGAAGCCATCGTGCCTCTGGATTTGCCAATCCGATACAAAGATCCTCTTTAGCTCGTCGGTTAGCATGGCATCGGCGACCGCCGTGCGAGGAGGAACCTAAAGGGCGAGTGTGGCCGAAAGATCGAGTTCTCCTGCCGGCAGAGTAACTTGAACGGGCGCAGCCTCCAAATCGACAATGGGAGTGACAATGCTGTCACTTCTGATCGTCTTCGATGGCAATGGTCGAACGACGACACATTTCCGCTTCCTTTCTTTGACGCGCTTGCCGCTCTAGGCCAAACACCTATTCATAATGTCTTCAAAGTCCATGCCTACGAATCCTGCGATGAAAGGTGACGAGATCGGGTTAGGAATTTTCATACAGTTCAAACACACAAAAGGGCAATCAACACAAAGAACTCGTACTAGGGTTCATCAGACTAAGGCCTCCCCCAGAGAGACTCTCCTCAGAGATATCTCTCTATTGCATTGTGGGTCGATCCAAGAGAATGCCGACCATCTCGTCTTCTTCAGGACTCAGGGTCGGCACCATCTTCGCCCTCTTCGGCACATCTTCTCTCCACACCGTGGGGATGTCCCACAGTTTCTTGCCCTGAACGAGGAATTACTTGTCTCTCCAGGAATTCACGGACTCAAGATTTTCGACCAACTTGAGGCCCTTCCGAGCGGTTAAGTAGAAAGGATACTCCATTCGTGTCTTTTAATGGATCTTGTACAGATGGCGAAGCACGCTGAGTCTAGGCTCGATCCCTGCAGCTTGACAGTGAAGCACGAACCCCATGATGTGCCTCCAGATGTTCGACATTAGCTGTATCGGACCTACCCTATACCAGTGTAGCACTGCCCATACGAAGGGATGTAGAGGAAGGCGGAATCCTGCGTGGAAATTATCGAACGGAAACACGCATGTGTTGAAGGAGAATGAAGAGCAAGACCTAGCCCGGTGCCAGGGAGGATGAGGTTGAACTCCGGAGGGATCATATAGCACATTCGGATGATGTGCAAGTTCGACTCTTCAAGAACACTAACAATGTCATTCGCCTCCGTCCGCTCCCGTGGCGCATTCTCCTCGTAAAACTGTACCATGTTGTGCTTGACATGCCTTAGCTCTTCAGTGCTATATTGCTGAACCCCCCAAGGTGAGACATGGCGATAGAATGTCTTCCGAACTCGCCCATTCTACGATCTCTCTCCACAATAGTCTCCATCACTGGCGAAGAAAGGACCGCTGCTCTACTACCCTCTTCGACCACAAGATCACCCTCCACGTGCGCTTCGACCTCCTGTGAGGACAGTACCACGATGTCCTTCCCCTTGTCGACCTTGGAAGAAGTAGAAGGAGGGGCCACTTCGGGCCGACCTGAGGGGGAGGCCTCTTCGCCAAAGGATAACCTAGGCATCCCTTAAAATTAAAATAAATTACCTGTTGAGTTGACAACCATGGTCGAAAAGTATGCCGGCAACTGGAAAGATCACCGGAAACTCTGCTGATGCTGTGAAGAGAGAAAATTTTCGACGAGGTGCAAGTGAAAAAGTGAGATAAAAAGAGAAAGGGGGGGAGATTTATAGCGAGACTATGTGGGCTTGGGTCGAAAAGCTTGATGGACTCTTAGGAAGCCCAAAAAGTGCGGAGTTCCAAGCAGACAGAATTCATAATGACAAAAGGGTCAGGACTCGAAGCGACTTAAATGACGTTGACCAGTCAACGCTCGCCTAAGCTCAACACACCGCTCGCCAAGCTCTTCGCAGATGTCGACAGACGTGTTTCCGAGATGAAAATAGGCAAAACAGTGTTGACCAGTCAACGCTCGCCTATTTCTCACCAAGCTCGACACACCGCTCGCCAAGCTTGCCGTAGATGTCGAACAGACGTGTTTCCGAGTTGGAAATAGGCAAAACAGCGTTCACCAGTCAACACTCGCCTATTTCTCGCCAAGCTTGACACACCGCTCGCCAAGCTTGCTGCAGATGTTGAACAGACGTGTTTTCGAGTTGGAAATAGGCAAAACAGCGTTGACCAGTCAATGCTCACCTATTGCTCGCCAAGTTCGACACACCGCAATCCAAGCTCACCGCAGATGTCAAACAGACGTGTTTCCGAGCTGAAAATAGGCAAAATAGCATTGACTAGTCAACGCTCACCTATTGCTCGCCAAGCTCGACACACCGCAAGCCAAGCTCGCCGCAAATGTCGAACAGACGTGTTTCCGAGCTGAAAATAAGCAAAATAATGTTGACCAGTCAACGCTCTCCTATTTCTCGCCAAGCTCGGCACACTGCTTGCCAATATCGCTGCAGATGTCAAACAGACGTATTTCTGAGCTGGAAATAGGCAAAACAGCATTGACCACTCAACGCTCGCCTATTGCTTGCCAAGCTCGACACACTGCTCGCCAAGCTCGCTGCAGATGTCGAAGAGATGAGTTTCCAAGCTGGAAATAGGAAAAATAGCGTTGACCAGTCAATGCTCACCTATTGCTCGCCAAGCTCCACATACCGCTCGCCAAGCTCACCGCAGATTTCGAACAGACGTGTTTCCTAGCTAAAAACTGGCAAAAAGCATTGATCAGTCAATGCACACCTATTGTTCGCCAAGCTCGGCACACCGCTCGCCCAGCTCGCCGCAGATGTCGAACAAAAGTGTTTTCGAGTTGAAAATAGGCAAAATGATATTGACCAGTCAATGCTCGCCTATTGCTTGTCAAGCTCGGCATGCCACTCGCCAAGCTCACTACAGATGTTGAACAGACGTGTTTTTGAGCTGAAAATAGGCAAAACAGCGTTGGTTAGTCAACGCTCGCCCAAGCTCGACACACCGCTCACCAAGCTTGCTGCAGATGTCGAACATACGTGTTTCCGAGCTGAAAATAAGCAAAACAGCGCTGACCAGTCAACGCTCACCTATTGCTCGCCAAGCTCGACACACCGCTCGCCATGCTCGCCGCATATGTCGAATAGACGTGTTTTCGACCTGAAAATAGGCAAAACAGTGCTAACCAGTCAACGCTCGCCTATTGCTCGCCAAGCTCGACACACTGCTCGCCAAGCTCGCTACATATGTCGAACAGACGTGTTTCCGAAATGAAAATAGAAAAAATGACGTTGGCCAGTCAACGCTCGCATGTCGTTCGCCAAGTTCGACGCACTGCTTGCCAAGCTTGCCATAGATGTCGAATAGACGTGTTTCCGAAATGAAAATAGGCAAAGTGACGTTGACCAGTGAACGTGCACCTACCGTTCGTTAGTTCAATGCACCGTTCAATGTGTTCGATGCACTGTTCACCACAACATGTCGAACAGACGTGTTTTTGAATAAAAAACGGAGAAACACTGCTCTCTGCTTAGCCGTCAGACCACCCTGAAATCGCGCGCCAGAACATGATTGACGCCCCAGATCGCGCCACGCCATAATCCACTTGGTTAATTCTCTTATTTTAATTATTAATTCGGATTAATTATTTTTAAAAATAGCAAAAAAATGATTAAAAATTGCAAATCACGATTGGGGGCTGATGGGAGGAGGTACGTTTGCACCATTTTCTTCTCAGTTTCTTGTTTGCTCAGCGCGCGCTGATGAACGACGTGGTACCTTCGGCGAGCGTTGGCGAACGAGGATGAGGTAACACATTTTGTTGATCGTTGACTGGTCAACGCTATTTTGCTCTGATTTCGTTCGGTTTCCTATTTGCTCGGTGGGTTTCGACGAACAACGTGGTGCCTTCGGCGAGCATTCGTGAACGATGGCAATGCGACATATGGCATTTTACCATTGACTGGTCAATGTTGACCGTTTCACCTTCCCCACCTGTTGAGATCCCTCGTCTTTTGGGCTTATTCATGGTGTTGGGGGCCCACAAGATTTGAAGCCCAAGAGTCACACGACTCTTCTATAAATCCTCTCTTTTTCTTACTTCTTCCTCATTCTTTTCATTTCCTTTTCCTGTCACGCCCTGCTTCCCAAAAGAATATGGAATACGAGCACGTGACAAAGCCCAGTGAATGATTTTCATCATTCATAAGGTGTAAGGATCGACTCAGCAGCATAACAGGAAATATAAAAGAATATACAACCACACATGCATTAAACAAATTATTAATCAACAGAAATATTTGAAAACAATACATAATCCTCAAATAAATATAAGATCTGGAACAAAATTAAAAACTTTGGGACAACATGTCCAATACAAGTTTAAGTAGCAATAAGGAGATAAATAAACTCAAAGCACAAGTAACTAAAGCATGATTTCCCAGGCGAAGCTTAAAATGTCTATCCACTTACTCCTGCAGGTAGTTGATCTCCAAAACCTATATATTTAACATGTGGAATAAAATAGAGAAACAAGAGAAAAGACGCCCGTTAGTGCAAGCTAAATGCTGCAAGTAGTACAAGCAATGGGTATAGAAGCAAATACAAGAAGGTATGAAACAGAGATTTGGAATCAAGGATATGCAACACATCATGGTAGGAATGCAACAAGTAATAGAGTCTAATAAAATTAACAGGCAAGCAGGCCGAGTCAAGTAGTGGGATCAAGTAACAAGTGAACATGTAATGTATAACAGGTATCAAGTAGCATGTGGGATAAGAAACCAGTGTGTACAGGTAACATGTTATTCTTCAAGTCTATTGTTAATCCTATCTAACGTAGCACTTCATGCGTCCAATTTATTTACCACATGGTTGCTACATACAAACAAGTTACGTTTAGGCCTAGTGGTGGATTTTATAGGGCCATGTACTCAGGTATCATGTATCAACCAAGCAGGTTCATTAATAGGATAATCATATAACTAGTTCATGAGTCAAGTAATAACATGACAAGTTCATGAATCAAATAATAATATACTAGTTTATGAATGAAGTAATAACAAGTCCATGAATCGAATAATAATATACTAGTTCATGAATCAATAATAACTAGTTCATGAATCGAATAATAATATAACTAGTCCATGAACCAAGTATTAAGTGGGAAACACGAGCCCCCTTCCGAGTACACTTACCTATATTGTCCACACTACGGTCTTTCCCTTAAACCTCGGCTTGTTATTTATTATTATTATCAAACAGGCATGAAAGTGTACAAACAGGGCAAGTAAACATGATGGAAAACAAGAAACAAGTTTAGGACAACAAGAATTCTAATTCTGGATAGCAGGACGTTGCTGCACCAAAACTGGAATTCCCGTTGCTACAGGAATGTAAATCTGGATCCTTAAGAAGTTATAGAAACTAGTCTTTCTACCGGTTCTAGTGCATATAAACATGATATATAAAGGCTACACCAACTGGGTTCAGAACAGCATTCTACACAGATTTCATGTTCAGCCAGAATTCTTAAAGTTATGTTTACAAGCATGAAACAGGTCTGAAACTTCATCAAATAAATCCAGAAAAATTATAGAAGATTCTCTAGGATGTCTAGTCTCAGCATGTTAAATTTCAAATTATTATATTAAAGGTAGCATGTTCAAATTAGATACTATTATATTAAAGGTAGCATGTTCAAATTAAATTGTAAAACATAGTGATACAATGAAGCTGCGAATCTGGAAGTCCAGAACAAGCAGCATTAAAATAGCCATAACTCGCAAAATATAATTCGAAATTCGATTCCGCCGTCAAAAGGGCTGTAAACTAGACACATGGAGCTACAATTAATATTAAGAAATTAATTCAAAATTTTGTCATTAACATGGTCGAAATCGTCAGACAAAGTCAGGACAGCAGTATATAAAGTTACTTTTTTCATGGATTATAACATGATTAGTATTTATGATGGATTCGGGTTGGTGAATGGTATAAATCAGAGTGTAACAAGTATATAATTAGCAAGTCACGTGTATTTTCAACTCATTAACAAAGGAAACGTCATTCACATGCTCAACACACAACCAAACAACTATAACATGCATTCATATGGATAATTCTCTTAGATCTACATAGTGTTTGTGTGACGGATATAATAATGGATTGTTTGTTAACTCTTTTGACTATGGGGTTGATAAAAGTCAATCAACGAATAGAATCAAGATCATCAATGAGTAAGAACATGAAGAACGAGTTATAGTGAAGATCTACTTGCGGTATTTATGTTTGTACGAGGAACAAAAAAATTCATACAAGTTACTTGCCTTTATTGGATGATGAAATAGATGATGATGTTGATTGATGATCAAGATCGGATGGATCAGATCTGGAGCGGATCTTGATGGTGATCAAGATCAAAGAGATCGGACGCCCAAGAATTCAAGATGCTTGATGATGAAGATGTGATCATCAAGATCTGATGGCTCTTAATGAGAATAATAAAAGAAGATCTGATGGCTGCATGATGGTGATCGACTCATGGATAGGGCTCAGGTGATCGATGGAGGTGAGGTGCAGGCGGTGGCTCGAGCGGGAGGCGCTCGGAGGGTCGCGACTGGCCCCGAGGCTGTGGAGCAGTGACGGGTGAGGTCAGAGGAGGACTGCTGATGGGTTGGATGTGATGACAGGGCCAGGAAGAGGATGGTGGAGATAGTCGCAGTGCTGTGGTCGACTGCGAGGGCAGAGATGCAGGAGCTTCGATGAGGGGTGACGAAGGTGGGAGATGCAGGGTTGCGGTTGGTGACAGCCACGAGGATGGGAGTCTGGCACTGCTAAGGCAGTCGAGCGGAGAGGCAGGCAGAGGAGCGATGGGAAGATGGGTTTCGGTGAGGCGTTGTCGTCGACTGGAGGTGGATGATGGGGTGATGGGTTCAACGGGATGCAGACGGGCGAGAGGGAGAGATGAAAGGTGAGTGGGATGCACAGTGGCGGCTACAGGATTAGGGTTACACAATGATTAGGAGGGTTGGGTAGGCTCGGGTTATATATATGGAGTTATAGTTGGGTAAAAGGGTAAATGGGTATTGGGTTAAAGGGTAAACGGGTATAGGATCCAATAGGAATCGGGTATTGGGTTAAATATCCAATAAAAGACAGGATAACGAGATAAAATAGGATTTAAAACAAAATATATTTTGTATTACAATATATCATTTATTTGAAATAACTACAACTACAATTAACAATTAGAAATGAATATTTAATAAACAGTCAAAAGTAATAATAATAATAACAACAATAATAATCATAACAATAACAATAATAATAACAAAAATAATAATTATGATATCAAAATAGGATTTGAGATAGACAATTTATTAAAATCCAAATAGTAATAATTTAAATACTCGATCAAAAGAAAACAAGGTTAAAGTGTATCATCTTTCGAAATAAATATAATTTCAATTAGAAAATATTTTAATTGAAGATCCAAGTCGAATTTAAAACAAAAGGATTATAAACAATCAAAATACAGAAAATATTCAGGAGATACGTATATTCCGGAATGGGGGTTACTTTTCCCCTCAAAATATGTCTTCTCCGGTGTAAATCAACTATAGAGAAATTTCGATGAACTTTCAAGATCTCCGGCGAGAAATTCTGACCAAAGCTGTCACATCAAAGGTAAATTCCTTTTTTTTTATATTAAAGATGTATAGACCATCTTCGGGTTGTGTTGAAGCACAGCTGCCGACTCCTCCTACTAGAGCGAACATGGGGAAAAGTGTAGCAGAGCCATCTTTGGTTTTCGTGGAGACGATTATAAGGAGAGATACGAGGATGGGGCAGTCAGGAAGGTATCCGATTGCGGTGTAACATCTAGGCAGTTTTCGAGAGTACACATCCGAGGTGTCGAGGCAAGTTAAGCATGGCATGGAGCGATTCTACGAAGAGAACGCGCCGGGCATGCATACAGAAGCTAACGACATTACTTCTATTCTTACGGAGGTGGATTTGGAATTTGATCCGAATTGTTATAAGAGCGCTAATCAGAATTGTTATAAGATCCTGTTGGAATTTGATCTCGTTTTGCCAGGCCCTGGAGTTAGGTCCTGTTTGTCGATCTCTCCTGACTTGTGCATCTTCCCCTTCATTCCTTCCACACGGGGCTCTGCCTTCCTCTCCATCCAGCCTATGCCGAACATATGGAGGCACATTCCTGGGGTTGTGCTGCAATGCTGGGTAGTGGGGTTCGTGCCCCGACTCATTGTTCTGTGAAAGTTGTATAAGATCCATCATAAGAACAGGCCGGAGTATCAGTTCTATCTCACAACTCGTATGGGTGTTAAGCTACTCGATAACCCTGGTTCGATCAAAGCTTGGAGAGATAAGTACTTTGTGATCTGCAGTCGCGTGCCATGGGGAATCCTCACGATGTGGAGGGAGGATGTGCAGAACCAATTTTGAGCCCCGAGGAGGAGGGTATGGTCGACACTCTTTTAGATTGACCGACTTTACATTTGAGAAAGATAACCGAGGAGTTTCTCTTCAAGGGGGGTCTCAGCCAGATGAACCCTAGTACCCGTCTTCTTTGATATATTCATCTTGTATATCTCTTTTGTTTGCCATGATATTTCACATATTCTATTTGCAGGAGAGGTAGGTTTAGATTTTGATAAGATTATTTCTTAGCATTCAGGCTTGAGCAGCAGGCACCCCGAAGAGAGGAAGAGGAAGCAGAAGGTCCCCAATCCTTCACCGTCAAAGATTCTGAGGAGTACGAGGGGTGCTTCTCCTGTGGTAGACTTAGAGTCTCCTCCTGCATCCACAGCTGCTCCTACTGCAGGTGACATCTCGTTGGCTCCGACTCCAGATCTCGAAGCTCCACTCTTACAGTGGGGACAGATGCGTTCCTGACTAACGAGCTAAAGAAAATCATTGTTCCTGATTGGCAGGTTAAGAGGCTTGATAGCTTCCTCGGGGAATCAGCGATTTACATGGATGCGATTCGTTACATAGCTAGCTCCGAGGATAAGGCCTTGATGGAGCACGGCACCGTGGGTGACTCAGCTTTGGAGATGGCCAAGGCAAACATGGTGGTATGTTTTTGTTATCTTCTTCCTTCCTTACAATTATTTTTGCGGAGCATTGGTATCTATCTTCTGTTTCATAACTTTGAATTTTCCCTGTGCAGATCTCTTTCCACTTGTAGAGCAAAATTGGGAGCTGAGGGTGACGAAGAATATGGAGACGGTGGAGCGGTCGAGAGCCGCGAAGGAGTTGGAGTCTGCTGCTCTTCGGGCACAGGCTCAGGAGACTCGAATTGCCTTGTTGAAGGCATCCTTGGCAAAAGAGATGGAGCAAGTTGTTCGGAAGAGAGAACTAGTGTCTCGTGAGAGGGAGAGTGCGGGTAGGGATAGATAATCTATGGTGCAAGCCGTGGAGGAGCAGGCGAAGGCAAATGCCGTGGGGTACCCGAGCACTAACATAAAGAAGGCTTATGCTAGGGCCTTGGAGCATGTGAGTCAGCGGAGTCCTCTTTGAGTGACGCCCAAAGTGGTGTGGCTTGTGCTTCGAGCACCTCTTCGACTGGAGAGGTAGCTCGTGGCTTAGGTCATACGGCTCGGACTCGATCTGTTGGGCTCGAGTCCTTTTCATGTGGTCCGAGGGAGATGTCTAAGGTTGTAGGGAGTTGTAATTTACTTCTTGTTTCTTTTACTTGTATCGAGATTTTGGATTTGAAAGAAAAAATTCTTTGTGTTGTAACGTTGTTCCGTTCCATTGTATCCCCTTTGTATTACGAGTATTGTTGGAGAGTTTCAACAGTTGTGAGAGCAATTCCGAATGGTGAGCTGCTCTTTAGCGGTGTCAAACAAAGAGTTGAACTCCGAACTTGTTGTTTAAGAGTTTCAACAGTTGTGGGACCAATTCCGAATGGTGAGCTGCTTCGCACTTGTTTGTTAGTAAGCGGCTAGAGCGGCGTCGAACCAAGTGTTGAACTCCGAACTTGTGGTTTAAGAATTTCAACAATTGTGGGAGCGATTCTGAATGGTGAGCTGCTATGCACTTGCTTGTTTGCAAAGTGGCAGGAGCGGCATCGAAAAAAGTGTTGGACTCCAAACTTGTTTTGTGATTGTGGTCGTCGTGACTTGGACTCGTATGCATTAGGCTATAACAACATTTTTGTGGAAAAAGAAACTAAGTTTTTACAAAAGAGAAACTAAGCGGCACTTCTATGTTGCAAGCCTTTATTATATGCTCTGGCCGCGTCACAAGTATTGGCCTTATTGAAAGAAAAATAAAGAAACTTAAAAATAGGGAAACTAGCTCTAAGGGGTGTTTAGGCGCTTCCTTGATACTTCACCAAGTATTCGGTGTTCCAGGTCCTTGGTATCTTCTTCCCCTTCGGATCTTTAAGTTGAAATGGTCCAGGGTGGACAACTTTGGAGATCATGTACGGTCCCTCCACTTTCGAAGCTAGTTTTCCTTTCTTTCGAGGATAGGAGATTTCTATCTTGTGAAGAACTAGGTCTCATTCTTTGAGGTTCGTGGGGCATACCCTCTTATTGTTGAACTGTTGGACTCTTTGTTGATAGATCTTTTGTCGTATGGATGCTCTCTCTCGGATCTCAATAATGAGGTCGAGGTTGCGTCGGAGTTTGTTTGAGTTTTGTTCTTCGTTGGAGGCCAATAGAGGATAGTCCGACCTCGAAGGGTATAAGGGTCGCGGAGCTATATGTAAGATTGAAGGGGGGTTCTCCTGTTAGGGTTCTCTTGGTTCTTCAGTAGCACTAGAGCACATTAGGGAGCCGTTCGACCCAAAGTTCTTTTGAGGATTTATCACGTCTTTTCTTGAGGCCGTTGAGAATTTTTCGGTTGGCGTTCTCTGCTTGACCATTAGACTGTGGGTGGAAAACTGAGGAGAATCACTTTTGGATGCCGAGCCTGGCACAGAACTTACAGAACGTCGCTCTTGTGAATTGAGTTCCGTTGTCAGTTATCAGGATTAGAGGTATGCCGAACCGACAAACAATATTCTTCCAGAAGAACTGCTGGACCGTATTCTCCTGTGATCATTGCTAATGGCTTGGCTTCAATCCACTTGGAAAAGTGGTCGATTGCCACTACAAGGAATTTTCTTTGACCGATTGTTGGATGGAAAGGTCCTAGCAGGTCCATCCCCCACATAACGTAGGGATTGGACTGGACATGGAGGAGAGCTCGACTTGAGGTGTCCATCGGATGAATGAGAACCTTTAGCAAGAAGTGCACCGACGAACATGTTGTTGAGCATCACTTAGGAGCATATGCCAGAAGTAACCATGATTCAAGATTTTGCGGCGAGGGATCTGGCTCCCATATGAGTGCCCCCGACCCGTTCATGAATTTCACATAGGGTTTACTGGGCTTCTTCGGGAGAAAGACACTGCAGATAGGGCCTGCCATATATTGTAGTGGAGGAGCTCTTGTACACGACTCCCTCAATGAGTGTGTATTGCTCGGCTTTTATTCGATTTTTTCTAGCTTCTTTAGGATCTGGGGGGAGGGTTCCTTTATCGAGGAACTCGAACAGAGGTTTTATCCAGTTCTCCCTGTGTGCTGGGGGAGGTATCACCATGAGCTGAAGACTTTCTTTTTTGATGCTGGGCCAGAGGAGGACTTCAATCAGGATGGTGTGGTCCAGTCCTTGAAGGGAAGAGGAAGCTAGCTTTGATAGGGCATCTGCTTGCCCATTCTCTTCATGAGAGATACAGATGACTTCCACCTCTTGGAAGGTGGCCAGTAGCTTCTTAACTTGGCTTAAATATTTGATCATGTGGTCATCCCTAGCCTCGTAGTTTCCTAGGACTTGGTTTACCACCAACTGAGAGTCATTAAATACTTTGATGGGTCAAGCTCCAGCATTGTGGGCAAGCCGTTAGCCGACAATTAGTGCTTCATATTCTGCCTCATTATTGGAAGCTCGAAAGTTGATGCGGAGGGAGTACTAGAGAATGAAATTATCTGGATCTGTCAGAATGACTCTTACTCCGCTCCCCTCGATGCATGAGGATCCTTCAATGTAGATGCTCCAAAATGGAGGATCTTTTCCTTCCTCTGGAGGGTCAGGGATGGAGCTTTCCACAATAAATTCTGCTAGTGCCTGAGCTTTGATGGCCGCCCTCGGCCTGTAGCTTAGATCATGCTGACTGAGCTCAATGGACCACTTCACAATTTGTCTCGAGCTTTCTAGCTTGTGCAACATTTGCTTTAGGGGTTGGTCGGTAAGAACCACCATTGAATAGGCTTGGAAGTATAGGCAAAGTTTGCGAGGGGCCATGATTAGTGCATATGCCATCTTCTCCATTTTTGAATAACGTAGTTCAGTCTCATGGCAGACTTTACTTACATAGTAGATCGGTTTCTGGGTTTTGTCCTCCTCCCTTACCAAAACAGCACTACGGGTCTGATATGAGGTGGCAAGGTAAAGGTATGGTATCTCACCTTGCTCGGGCTTGCTTAGGAGCAGGTGGTTGGCGAGGTAGGCCTTGAGTTGCTGAAATACTTATTGATGTGCTTGTCCTCACTCAAAGCCTTCACCACTCTTAGTGCCTTGAAGAAAGGGATAAACTTCTCCCACGACTTGGAGAGGAAGCGTCCGATGGTGGAGAGGCACCTTTTCAGACTTCGGACTTATTTGAATCTGGATGGTGGAGCCATGTCCAAAATAGCTCGGATCTTCTCCTGGTTAACCTTGACTCCCCTCTGGTAGAGCATAAACCCTAGGAATTTGCATGATAATACGCCAAAGGCACAATTGGATGGATTCAGTCTCATGTTGAGCTTCCGTAAGATGTCTAAGTTTTCCTGAAGGTCGGTCACATGGTTTTTTTTACCGAGGCTCTTCACCTACATATCATCAATACAGACTTCCATGTTCCTATCGATCTGTTCATTGAAGACCTTGTTGACAAGCTGTTGATAAGTAGCTTCGGCATTCTCTAGTCCGAAGAGCATGACGCAGTAACAATAGAGGCCTTGATCAGTGGTGAAAGAGGTCTTTGGAATGTCGGTGGGGGGGGCAATCTGATCTTATTGTATCATGAGAAAGCATCCATAAAACTTTAGAGTTCGTGACCAGACGTGGCGCCGATCAGGGCATCAATGCTGGGAAGGGGAAACATGTCTTTCGGACACGCTTTATTCAAGTTTGTGAAGTCGATGAAAATTATCCACTTACCATTGGCCTTCTTTACCATTACTACATTTGCGAGCCAGTCAGGGTAACTAACTAATTGCATGAATCAGACTGTTAAAAGTTTATCTACTTCTTCTTTGATGGCTCGTTGTCAATCAGGGGCAAATTTGTAATGTTTTTGCTAGACTGGCTTGGATTCAGAGTCTACGGTGAGGTGGTGCATAAGTAATTCTTCTAAAATACTGGGCATATCAGCAGCGGTCTAGGCGAATTGGTCTTGGTTCACCCAAATGCATTTGATGATCTCTTCCTTGACCTAGTGGGGGAGGACTTTGCTCACTTGGAATATCTTGGTTGGGGCCTCCTTAGAAAAGGGGATTTACTCTATTACCGGCTTTGAGATGGCTTGGCTGCTCCCTTAGGGGAGTTCTAGTGCTTCGAGTGAAGGGATTGGACCTCCCATTGAAGTCATATAGCATTTTCAAGCAGGCTCTTGGCTTCCCTTGACTTCTTGTAATACCCTGAATTTTTATTTAATGAGAATTGTTGATTTTTACGTGTTGTGCACGTACAAATTTTGTATGTATATTTTCTTACAAAATTATCCCTTATAACATGAGCAAATAAATATTTTTTTTTCTTTCTCTTTATTTTCTAGAAGCCTATTTTAAAAGCCTAAGATTGTTTTTTCTAATTTAAGTCCACCCTAATTAATTAAAATTTTTATTTTGACCAATGAGCCTAAAGCCCACAAATTAATTAGTCTTTTAATTGTCACAACTTGTTATGTAGATACAATTAGTAGACAATTAATTAATTAATTTTTTGTACAAATTAATAATGGGGTGGTACTAGAAAGGCCACGTGCACACACTAGAGTGTGCATTGCACACCCTCCTAGGGGTGGCGGGATTGTGGAGAGAGAGAGGGGGAGAGTGGGATGAAGTTGAGGGGTGGTTATGTGATCATGGAAGTTACTACAACTTCCCAATTCATCTTGATCCTTTATCCCTAACTCCTTGATTAAATCCTAGCCATCTATTCTCATCCTAGAAGTGCATAAATACCCCTATATTTCTTCTCATTAGTACATTACACAATTCATTAAGAGAGAAATGATAAGAGAGCAAAAGATTGAGAGGCATTAGTGAGCAAAAGATTAGAGTGCGCAAAATTGTGTGTGTTCCAACCTAGAGGTGGCCGGCCAATCTTCCAAGGAATACAAGGAGGGCTCGGGTTCCATCAAGCTGAAGGAGGAGAAGGCTACATTCTTGCATTCTAGGAGCTTTCATTTTGTTTTCTCCAACAGGTGGGTGTTTCTCATGCTTCTAAAATCTAGATACCATGCTAGGAATGATTTGATGAAATTGTTAAAGAACAACTAGTTGGAATTGGACTCATGTTTGCTTAGATAGAGATGAGATGGTAATTTAGAAAAATGGTTCTTAAAATGGTTGCTAGTTGATTATTTGTGAATTGAAGTGTTAGAAACTATCCTGATTGCCTTGATAGATGTCTATGAATTCTGCTATGTGAAGAAATTTATGATTATGAGACAAGGGATGAATTGAATGCTTCATGTGGAATTGTTTGTTCTATAGGATAGTCCTTTGTAGTTCTGTTTTTTGACTAAGCTTGTGGTTTGTTTAAGCATTTGAGAATTGTTATACTGTTTTGGCATAGAGAGGATAGCCGTGTATAATATTTTGTCGGTTGTAAGGAACTGACGTGCCCACAATTTTTATGCAGGGTAAAGTGATAAGCAAGACTAAAGAATGCATGCTGATTAAAGAATGATCCAAGTGTTGTACATTTCAATTCATGTAATTTGTTGTAAATTGCTTCTGTTGTAAATATGTACTGTAAGTGTAAACACTGATGTAACAAAAGTTCTTATTTTCTTGTAAATTGTACGAAAGAAGTGTGAATGTAATGCCCCGAATTCCAAAATACACTGAATTCGAGATTCCACAGGATCTTTACACTTCATTTAGTACAATTTTATAAGGAATTTAAAACTTTTCACTTTACATCAGAGTTTACATAAAACTTTACACTTTACATTGCACAGCAGAAGTAAATTTACAACATTTAAATAAATGTACAACAACATTTAGTAATCTTTAGGCATCTGTTCCTCTTTAATCTTTATCATGTCATTTACCCAGCAAACAAAACTGTGGGTACGTCAGTTGATTCAATCGACGAACATTATACACGGTCATCCTCTCTATGCCGGAAATAGTATAACTAATTTTTCATATTTAACAAACACAAACTTGTCACATATCAAACTAAAGGGAATACCCTAATGATGTCATGTTGTGATTGTGCACTTAGTCCTTAATGCAATTATTTATATTATATGACACTAATGCACACTTGTTCGAATTCTATGCATCCCATACTACATAGGTCCGAGGGCAAGTCCTTAATTGTTCTTCATCTTGTAGGGTTCAATCCCTCGTCATGTCTTAATCTACTACGTTAACTACGGTAAGTATCCTAGATGTTTTCTGACATACGAACTCAGGTCTAGGCGCACTGGAGGGATTCCCAACGCACTGACACATGACTCATCATGCAGGCATCCTGTGGTAATTCAGCTCCTATCATAGACATGACACCACCCGCAGTCGTCCAACACCCCACGAGCGTCGCTACTGGGACGGTACTCTGGAGCAGTATCCACGCCCTATCATGACTCATCATGGGACATCCTGGGTACGCTCTTGCCGCCAATCCAATGGCCCTCATACTCAGTGTTTTTCTCTTACTTTCATCACATCTTCACTATGTAACTAATCCTTAATTCTAATGAAATCATGGCCAAAATTAAAGCTCTAGAGTTAGCCCTCTCACTACTACCGGTCTTATTTCTTTCATTTCACAATGACCCAAACCTGGTCTTTTCAATGTCAATAATCATAATTCATCATTTTTCACTTGCCGGTGTGAGTTTTGGTTACACTCTAATTTTCAATTTCAATTCATAAGTTCACATGTTGAGTTGTCATACTAAAAAATATTTCTCTTTTCCAATTATGATTTCTAAAGTATTCAATAATCCATAACTATACATGGAATTCAATTATTCATCATGTAATTCATGAAATATCATTTTCACATAAAAACCACATCACTAATTATACGATCAAAAATGAATATTCACACTTCATAATTTGTCACACTATTCTCCGATGAGAATAATTCACATCACTTCACATAATTCCTTTCTTATTCATACTTCTTTTCTAATACTTTATTTCAAATTCTTTTGCGAATTATAACCTCCACAAAATACAAGTGTAGAACCATAGTTCTATTTATACATTTGTTCTAAAAAATATACTCTATTCACTTAAATAATTCCCAATTTATTTTTCATAAATCTCACATATTTTTAGGATAATAATCATATTTTTTTCATAATTTTCCAATCATCAAAACCCAAAAAAAATTTATTTTTCCAACAACACAACACAGCCGAGACCAAGGATCGAACCAGCGACCACAGGGAAACCAACCGAAGGCACAGGCCACTAGGCCGAACGCGCTATGCATTAGAAAGGGGAGCTGAGAACATTAAATGTTCTCGGCTGCGATTACTCTCGTTTTCAAAAAACACAAAACAAAAATGTATGGTGCTCACAGTATTCGAACCAGCGACCAGAGGCACCCAAACCCACTGTAGCAAATAAGAGCATCCCGACCACTCAAGCTATAGGCTCGGGTTGTCATCGATACAATTCGAAGGTTACTTAAATCGATTCTCTCTGTTTATTAAAACATTTCGATGTTCATTAAGTTCTCATTTCATTTTGCTCTTACTAACACGCTGTAAAAAATCCCAGATTAATTATTCCCATCACGAATTATACTCCAGTATATAAAAATAATTTTTTTCAATAATTAAATATGTATTCCCCAATAATTAACACATATCTACCATACAATTTGGTTGAATTTATATACTACTACTAACACATTTCTTTTTCGACATTTCTTATCTAATTTTAATTTCACTAATCTCTATACCAATTTTCTGTTTTTATTCATTTCACAAGCACACCAATTATATTCTAATTCATTCGTTACAACGTTATCACGAAAAGTCCATTTAAGTACATAAAGCGACATTGTCAATCTACTAATTCTTGCATATAATTTTTAATGTTAATAATGAAGTTTTCTTCACACAATCCATAGCCATGATCATTTCGTACACAACATAAATTTTAATAATAGCACCACATACAATTGCATATCACCATTTCAATCAATCAATAAGTCATTTTTTCCAATTAAATGTGTACTCTTATTAATCTTTTTCATGCATCATTCTTTCAATTCAAATCTAGCATGCTTCCTAATTAGAAATATGGAAAATTTACCCACCTTAATTGGAGAGACTACACTTAGCAACACCTCCTAAACCAATGTCCTTGCAAATGAACGATCCTCCTCCTTGATGCGCGCACCCGAGCCTTCCACCAAGTCCAAAACCGAGAGCTCCTCTTTGATGCTGGCCTCCTTTGATGCAAGCACAAACTCCTCACACACACTCTCAATCTTTTACTCACTTGCTATACTACTAATAATGTATTTTTAAACTATAGGTTTGGAGGAATAATTAGCACAAGAATACTAGGCAAGGGGGGGGCGGTATTTATACTAAAAGTTTAGGAAAATGGAAGGCTAGGATTGAAGTAGGAGTTAGGTTTAAAAGACTAGGATTCAAGGAGGAGTTACAATAACCAACCATGATCAAGTAACCACCACCCATGACTCCACTCAAAAATTTCCATTTCCCTCCTAAAATCACAACCGGCCATGCACAAGCATGGTGCATTTGCACGTGTACGTGCAATGCACGTGCATGCAACTTGGCACCATTTAAAAATTGTACATTATATTTTACATAAAAATAATCTTTAAAATGTATTCTACATTACAAGTTGTATTTAAAATAAAAATAGTTCATGGGCTTTAATTTATGGCCCAAAACAATAATTAAAAAAATAACAAATAAATTAGATTTGAGTTTTTTAAAAGAAAGGCTTTTGTCTATTTGAAAAAGGGCTTAATATAGAAATAATTAAAGAGCACATATTTAGACATCTATACTCATCATAATGAAAATAATTATAAGATTTAATTCTACCAAAAATATTGCACGTGCACACTACGTGCAAAATAAAATAATTTTCATTAAATGAAAATCGGAGCATTACAACACTCCCTCCTTAGAATAGTTCCGTCCCCGGAACTACAGTCAAGAGTGAGAAACAAAACACGAACACTCATATAAGCACCAGAAAAAAAATACAAAATACAACTCAAGCAAAAAGCTCAGGATAGTCCTTCAACATCATCTCCTCAGACTCCCAAGTAGCCTCTTCAACCAAATGGTTTCTCCAGACTACCTTGACCATCGGTATCGTCTTATTTCTCAAGACTTTCTCTCGATGATCAACAATCTGGACAGGAGACTCGATGTAATTCAGATCCAACTGCAAACCTTCCGGCACTTCAGGCAAATGATGACTCGGATCTGGAATATAACCTCTCAGCATAGACACATGAAAGACAATGTGCACCTGAGATAACTCTTCCGGAAATTCAAGCCGGTAAGCAGTTTTTCCGATCATTTTCAATATCTTGTACGGGCCTATAAACCTCGGGGCTAATTTCCCGCCTTTACCAAATCGAATCACACCTTTACTGGGCGATACTTTCATAAAGACGAAGTCACCTACCTCAAACTCAAGGTCCCTTCTCGGGTTGTCTGCATAGCTTTTCTGCCTGCTCTGAGCCTCTACCAACCTTTTCCTGATCAGATCAATCCTCTCAGAGGTTTGCTGCACAAGCTCAGGACCAAACAACTGACGCTCCCCAACTTCAAACCAACAAACAGGTGTTCTACACTTCCTGCCATACAAAGCTTTGTACGGCACCATCCCAATGCTAATCTGAAAACTGTTGTTTTAGGCAAACTCTACCAAGGGTAAATGCCTTTCCCAACTGCCTCCAAAGTCTAGTACACAACACCGAAGCATATACTCAAGAATACGGTTGACTCTCTCGGTCTGCCCATCGGTTTGCTGATGAAAAGCAGTGCTGAAATCCGTCTTGGTACCCAAAGCTGTCTGAAGACTCCTCCAGAAATGCGAAGTAAACTGCGCATCTCGATCAGACACAATAGTTGACGGAACACCATGAAGCTGGACGATCTCGCCAACATACAACTCAGCTAACTTGTCCATCGAAGCAGTGAGTTTCATCGCCAAAAAGTAAGCGGACTTGGTTAGTCGATCGACTATAACCCAAATCACATCATTGCCTTTAGGACTCTTGGGCAATCCCGTAATGAAATCCATACTGATGTTATCCCACTTCCATTCTGGAATAGATAACGGCTGTAATAGACCTCCGGGTCTCTGATTTTCGACTTTGACTTGCTGACAAACCTTACACTTCGCCACAAATTCAGCCACATCCCGCTTCAAACCTGACCACCAGAAATGCGGTTTGATGTCTCTGTACATCTTAGTAATCCCAGGATGTACCGAAAAAAGAGTAGCATGTGCCTCCTGAAGAATACTCTCTTTCAGGTCCGCCTGATTTGGAACACACAGCCTTTCTCCAAACCACAGCACTCCATCCTTGATTTGAAATCCGGGCAACCTGCCAGCACCAACCTGCTCCTTCATCTCCAAAATATCAGCATCAACCTCCTGACTTGTAATGATCCTTGCATTCAAAGTAGGCTGAAGCCTCAACTGAGCTAAAGATGCTCCCAATCCTTGCAAGACAACTTCAATACTTGCTCGATCCAATTCCTCAATCAGATGCTTCTGAGTTGTAATCAAACTGGATAAACTACTCTTGTGACTAATTGCATCAACAACAACATTAGCTTTCCTAGGATGATACTTGATCTCAGGTCGGATGTCCTCAAGCACTTCCAACCATCTCCGCTGCCTCAAATTTAGATCCTTCTACTGATATATGTACTTCAAACTCTTGTGGTTCGTGTACATGTTCAATTTCTCACCGTACACGTAGTGTCTCCATTGCTTCAAGGCAAAGATAATCGCAGCCAACTCCAGATCATGAGTCGGGTAATTCTTCTCATGCGGTCGTAGTTGCCTAGACCCATAAGCGATTACTCTTCCTTCTTGCATTAAGACACAACCAAGCCCACGATATGAAGCATCGCTGTAAACATCATACTCAACACCTGCTCTAGGGAAAGCCAAAATAGGTGCAGTAGTCAGCTTCTCTTTCAACTCCTGAAAGCTTGCCTCACATTGCTCAGTCCACTTGAAGTTCACATTCTTCTTGGTCAGACCAGTAAGCGGCACGGCTATCTGAGCATAACCTTGAATGAATCTCCTGTAGTATCTAGTCATTCCAAGAAAACTTCTGACTTCCTTCACTGTAGTAGGCCTAGCCCAATCTCTCACTGCCTCTATCTTCTGAGGGTCAGTTGTCACTCCCTCCTTAGAAAGGATGTGACCTAGGAATGCCACTTCAGATTTCCAGAAATCACACTTGGATAGCTTGGCATACAACTCCTGCTCTTCCAGCTTCTTCAAAACTACTGCCAGATGCTCGGCGTGCTCCTCTTCTGACTTGGAGTACATGAGGATATCGTCGATAAACACCACGACAAAAGAATCAATGAACGGCCTCAGAACTCTGTTCATCAAATCCATGAAGATTGCGGGTGCATTCGTCACTCCAAATGGCATAACTAAGAATTCGTAATGCCTATGTCGAGTTCTAAATGCAGTTTTGTGCACATCTTCAGCGTTCACTCGAACTTAATGATATCCTGATTGAAGATCTATTTTGGAGAAAACAGCTGCTCCTTGTAGACGATCGAACAAGTCATCAATTCGGGGAATAGGATACTTATTCTGAACAGTGACTTTATTCAGCTCTCGGTAATCGATACACATTCTCATCGATCCATCCTTCTTCTTTACCAAAAGCACTGGTGCTCCCCAGGGTGACGCACTAGGTTGAATAAAGCCTTTCTCCAACAGTTCCTCAATCTGCCATTTCACCTCATCCTGTTCCACTGGAGCCATCCTATACGGTGCCTTAGAAATGGGTGCACTTCCCGGTTGAACAGTGATGCTGAACTCCACATCACGATGTGGGGGTAACCCAGGAAAATCATCCAAGAACACAGTCGGATAGTCCCGAACCACAGGAATCTCTTGCACTTCCACAGGAGTCTCTTCCTTGCGGATAGCTGCCACCAGCCTAGAACATTTCTTCTTCCCTTGGAAAGTGACTTCAGGTCCACCTAGAGCCTTCACTGTTACTGTCTTGGTCTTGCAATCGATGCTTGCACTGTACACCGACATCCAATCAATGTCAATGATAACATCGATTCCCAAGATAGTCAGCTCGATCAGATCAATCCCAAAGATTCTGTCTCCAATCACAATCTCGCAATCCACATAATACCGATCAGATGTTAAAGTTTCCCCTGAGGGAGTAGCTACTGCTAAGATCTTGCCTGGAAAAAATCTTCGGTTCAACTCCCAACACTTTAGCAAATTTAGGAGACACAAAAGTATGAGAGGATCCAGTATCGAACAACACAACAGCTTTCATTCCATTTTCTGATGTAAAAGGTCCATCAAATTCGATGTATGAAACATGATCTTTCAAGTCAATATTTCCATTTCATTGAATTTCCAAACTTTATACATTCGAATTGAAAACATTTCTTGACATCAAAATGAAAACAGTAGAAGCTACAACAGTCTAACTCCTATGGTTTCTCTTCGCTTCTCGAAGTTCTCCCCATAGTTCATCAATTTCTTCCTTCAGCACATCGGTCAGATTCTTCCTCTTCTCGAGTTCCCATACCCGATGACTGAGAACTGCAAAGTCGTCCTTATGCTTTGCCAATTGAGCCTCCAATAATCTGACTCTCTCCCGCAGTGTTTCTACCTACCTCTGAGGAGATATCACAAGACCATTTGGAAGTGGTTCTTCTTCTTCGTAAGAAGAGTCATCAGATGAATCCGGATGTGGGGTGATCTCTCGGGATTCAGGCCATTCTTCTCCGTCAGAATCAGCTTGCCCTGGGTAGTACTCTTCCTCAGAATCTGCTTGTCCAGGATGGTACTCTTCCTCGATGATATGCCATTGTCGTCTCCAGCAGGGTCGAAGTGATCAGCCATCTTAGAAATAGGGAGGAAGAAGCATAAGTCATAGAGAAACACAAATGTAAGTCACTTACATTTAAATCTCTAGACTCAAACACACACTCTAATGTCCACTTCTAGGGTGTCATTCCTTATAAATTTGTACAAGTGTGAAGCGTGGCTCTGATACCACTCTGTAACGCTCCGAATTCCAAAATACACTGAATTCGAGATTCCACAGGATCTTTACACTTCATTTAGTACAATTTTATAAGGAATTTAAAACTTTTCACTTTACATCAGAGTTTACATGAAACTTTACACTTTACATTGCACAGCGGAAGTAAATTTACAACATTTAAATAAATGTACAACAATATTTAGTAATCTTTAGGCATCTGTTCCTCTTTAATCTTTATCATGTCATTTTTCCTGCATACAAAACTGTGGGTACGTCAGTTTATTCAACCGACGAACATTATACACGGCCATCCTCTCTATGCCGAAAATAGTATAACTAATTTTCCATATTTGACAAACACAAACTTGTCACATATCAAACTAAAGGGAATACCCTAATGATGTCGTGTTGTGATTGTGCACTTAGTCCTTAATGCAGTTATTTATATTATATGACACTAATGCACACTTATTCGGATTCTGTGCATCCCATACTACATAGGTTCGAGGGCAAGCCCTTAATCGTTCTTCATCTTGTAGGGTTCAATCCCTCGTCATGTCTTAATCTACTACTGTAACTACGGTAAGTATCCTAGATATTTTCTGGCATACGAACTCATGTCTAGGCGCCCTGGAGGGAATCCCAACGCACTGACACATGACTCATCATGCAGGCATCCTGTGGTAATTCAGCTCCTACCATATACATGACACCACCTACAGTCGTCCAACATCCCACGAGCGTCGCCACTGGGACGGTTCTCTGGAGCAGTATCCACGCCCTATCATGACTCATCATGGGACATCCTGGGATACGCTCTCGCCGCCAATCCAATGGCCCTCATACTCAATGTTTTTCTCTTACTTTCATCACATCTTCACTATGTAACTAATCCTTAATTTTAATGAAATCATGACCAAAATCAAAGCTCCAAAGTTAGCCCTCTCACTACTACCGGTCTTATTTCTTTCATTTCACAATGACCCAAACCTGGACTTTTCAATGTCAATAATCATAATTCATCATTTTTCATTTGCCGGTGTGAGTTTTGGCTACACTCTAATTTTCAATTTCAATTCATAAGTTCACATGTTGAGTTGTCATACTCAAAAATATTTCTCTTTTCCAATCATGATTTCTAAATTATTCAATAATCCATAACTATACATGGAATTCAATTATTCATCATGTAATTCATGAAATATCATTTTCACATAAAAACCACATCACTAATTATACGATCAAAAATGAATATTCACACTTCATAATTTGTCACACTATTCTCCGATGAGAATAATTCACATCACTTCACATAATTCCTCTCTTATTCATACTTCTTTTCTAATACTTTATTTCAAATTCTTTTGCGAATTATAACCTCCCCAAAATACAAGTGTAGAACCATAGTTCTATTTATACATTTGTTCTAAAAAATATACTCTATTCACTTAAATAATTCCCAATTTATTTTTCATAAATCCCACATATTTTTAGGATAATAATCATATTTTTTTCATAATTTTCCAATCATCAAAACCAAAAAAAAAAAAATTTATTTTTCCCACAACACAACACAGCCGAGACCAAGGATCGAACCAGCGACCACAAGGAAACCAACCGAAGGCACAGGCCACTAGGCCGAACGCGCTATGCGTTAGAAAGGAGAGCTCAGAGCATTAAATGCTCTTGGCTGTGATTACTCTAGTTTTCAAAAAACACAAAACAAAAATGTATGGTGCTAACAGTATTCGAACCAGCGACTAGAGGCACCCCGACCCACTGTAGCAAATAAGAGCATCCCGACCACTCGAGCTATAGGCTCGGGTTTTCATCGATACAACTCGAAGGTTACTTAAATCGATTCTCTCTGTTTATTAAAACATTCCGATGTTCATTAAGTTCTCATTTCATTTTGCTTTTACTAACATGCTGTAAAAAATACCAGATTAATTATTCCCATCACGAATTATACTCCAGTATATAAAAATAATTTTTTTCAATAATTGAATATGTATTTCCCAATAATTAACACATATCTACCATACAATTTGGTTGAATTTATATACTACTACTAACACATTTCTTTTTCGACATTTCTTATCTAATTTTAATTTCACTAATCTCTATACCAATTTTCTGTTTTTATTCATTTCACAAGCACACCAATTATATTCTAATTCATTTGTTACAACGTTATCACGAAAAGTCCATTTAAGCACATAAAGCGACATTGCCAATCTACTAATTCTTGCATATAATTTTTAATGTTAATAATGAAGTTTTCTTCACACAATCCATAGCCATGATCATTTCGTACACAACTTAAATTTAATAATAGCACCACATACAATTGCATATCACCGTTTCAATCAATCAATAGGTCATTTTTTCCAATTAAATGTGTACTCTTATAATCTTTTTCATGCATCATTCTTTCAATCAAATCTAGCATGCTTCCTAGTTAGAAATATGGAAAATTTACCCACCTTAATTGGAGAGACTACACTTAGCAACACCTCCTAAACCAATGTCCTTGCAAACGAACGATCCTCCTCCTTGATGCGCGCACCCGAGCCTTCCACCAAGCCCAAAACCGAGAGCTCCTCTTTGATGCCGGCCTCCTTTGATGCAAGCACAAACTCCTCACACACACTCTCAATCTTTTACTCACTTGCTATACTACTAATAATGTATTTTAAACTATAGGTATGGAGGAATAATTAGCACAAGAATACTAGGCAGGGGGGGGGGGGGGTATTTATACCAAAAGTTTAGGAAAATGGAAGGCTAGGATTGAAGTAGGAGTTTGGATTAAAAGGCTAGGATAAAAGGAGGAGTTACAATAACCAACCATGATCAAGTAACCACCACCCATGACTCCACTCAAAAATTTCCATTTCCCTCCTAAAATCAAAACCGGCCATGCACAAGCATGGTGCATTTGCACGTGTACGTGCAATGCACGTGCATGCAACTTGGCACCATTTAAAAATTGTACATTACATTTTACATAAAAATAATCTTTAAAATGTATTCTACATTACAAGTTGTATTTAAAATAAAAATAGTTCATGGTCTTTAGTTTATGGCCCAAAATAATAATTAAAAAATTAACAAATAAATTAGATTTGGGCTTTTTAAAAGAAAGGCTTTTGTCTATTTGAAAAAGGGCTTAATATAGAAATAATTAAAGAGCACGTATTTAGACATCTATACTCATCATAATGAAAATAATTATAAGATTTAATTCTACCAAAAATTTTGCACGTGCACGCTACGTGCAAAATAAAATAATTTTCATTAAATGAAAATCGGGGATTTACAGTGAAGATCCTGTGGAACTTCGAATTCAGTCTGTTTTGGAATTCGGGGTGTTACAGAGTGGTATCAGAGCCACGCTTTCAAGTAGTACAAATTTATAAGGAACGACACACCCTAGAAGTGCACATTAGGGCGTGTGTTGAGTCTAGAGATTTAAATGTAAGTCACTTACATTTGTGTTGCTCTATGATTTATGCTTCTTCATCTCCTTTCTCTAAGATTGCGGACTACTTCGACCCAGCTGGAGGCGATGACTGGCACATAGTTGAGGAAGATTACTATCCCAGGCAAGCTGATTCAGATGAAAGGATCCTGCAGAACTTGAAGAAGAATGGCCTGAGTCCCAAGAGATCGCTCCACCTCCAGATTCATCTGATGATTCCTTCGATGAGGAAGAACCAGTTCCGAGTAGTCTTATTGTGTCTCTTTAGAGGCAGGTAGAGACTCAGAGGGAGAGAGCGGAGCTACTGCAGGTGCAGTGCTCTAAGTGCAAGGAGAGTATTGCAACTCTCAGTCATCGTGTTTGGGAACTCGAGAAGAGGAAAAATATGTACGATGTACTGAAGGAGGAAGTGGCAGAACTATGGGGAGAGCTTCGAGAAGCCAAGAGGAACCGTAGGAACTAGACTGTTGTATCTTCTTACTGCTTTCATGTAGCGCCCCGATTTCCGACACTGGAAAACAGTGACACGAGCCAAGACCTTTTCTTCAATTAGTCACAATACACAGAAAAACAGGAGAATTTAAAACTTTTTATTCAATACACAATGTGTTACAAGTCTGAATATTGTACAACTGTAATACCTCACAATAGAGTTACAATATTACCTTTACATTCCTAAGTATTACAACCTTCAACATCTTACATCAGTGTATTTCTCATCTAATACATAATCAATACATATACTGCAGCGGAACTAAACATAACACTGACTCCTTGCTTTCCTTGCCTTAAGTCCTCCTGAATTTCGCCTTTGTACTTCGGCGATCCAGTACCTATGGAAGTGGGGACGTCAGTATTCACTGACGCTTAAAGGCTGATCATATAGCAGCGAATCTTCCAAACAATATACAGAATATAGCAATGGTGTTGGAGTAGTTTAAGTGTTCGTGAGTGCTGTGACTAGACTCTAATGCGGTATTTGAAATAGAACTAGGACGCCTCCTATTCTAATGTCAGCAAGTTTCCGAAAGCAACATGCAGCCCATACTACATGCGACTCCATCTCAAGCCGTTTCTCCATATATAAGGATTGAACCCGCGTTTAAGAATTCTAATTGTACACAACCTGTTCCTGACAATACTCCATGGCTCCGTGAGGTTGCAGAAGGGGTCAAGTCCCCCTATGCAGTCTGCTTATGGTGTCTCCGTTTTCCACTACTACCCGGCATGCCGGACCTCACTTGATCCCAGTATATCGGGCATCGTTCCAAAATCAAACTATAGGGTTTCGCAAGCGCAGGGTAGCTCGAAGCCTACCCTGTGGCACCCTCTGGGGTCTAGCAAGCACAGGACTGCACCATGCATCCTGTGGCACCCCAGCCACGGTATTTCAGGAATTAACAGAGCGAGATACGCAACCCGTGTCCTCAACTTGTGAGACGGCACCGTGCGTATCCCTTTGATGGGAAGGTACAACCCGGTACACCACCTATGATCTGCCTCAAGGGACGAGTTAGTGTAAGGGGCCCCCTACTACTGACTCCTCTCTCCCGGCAAAAGGGTTTAAATAAACTAATCCTTGGAAGTCACTATCCTAATGATGTCCCTGACTCGAACAATCCTAGGGGTGACAACATTATAAACTCAACATGCTAGGCCTTAAATTAGGCTTCGCAAGATAACTCCACTAGGCCGCTCAACCTAGACTTACCAGAATCCCTCAGGACCCGGTTCGTGGCTCATCGATCCAAGACTTTGGCCGTGCGAATATACATGCACGCCGCTTCCCTAGACTTGGATTCCGTCTATACTCCGGTCCTCGACTAACCTACCCTGGTTAAGATTCGACGGTACACAAGGAGTGACTCCTCCACAGTTCCTTAGGGTAAGAACATATGTCTTGATGGTCGATAGCCCTTAGGGTGGTAACATCACCCTAGACGAGCGCAATGAACTGTGTACTAGCTAATAAGATATACACGAGTAACAACCACATACGAGCCAATAAGCTACGTATGAAACGATAACTACCTACGAGCTAGGCGGGCCTCGTAGGAGATAACCATGTACATACCAGCCAAATAAGCCGCGTATGAGACCAACAGCTACGCACGGGCCGGTCGGGCCGCGTACGAGACAACCACCTACATACGAGCCGACTAAGCTACGTATGAGACCCACAGCTACATACGGGCCAGTCGAGCCACGTACGAGCACAACCGTGTGCAAACAACCATACAGGTAATCAATCCTAGAAGCAACCAAACGTGCTTACTAACGAACTTAATCTTCTATTATTAGAAGCAACAAAAGAATCTACTAGTAGTCTATGATCGGTATTGTACTAGGGAAGAACCGAAGGCGACAAAACGGCCTTTATCGGACTAACTATCCCTAGTGGTCTTCCCAATCCTTATTACTTCAACCTATAGCGCCTTAAGTATGGCATACAATTACAAGCATCTTCCTATGACAATTTAATCATATAACACAACCACCATGATATTCCTATGTATGAATGTGATTCATGCTTATGCTTACATCGAGCTCAAGCATGAAAATCACTTACGACCTAGACATGAAGTCCACTATAGTCAAGCGTAGGTTACAAATTGAGCATGAAGCCTACTACTTATCATAACCAATTACCACAACCCAACTAGTATAAACAAGCAACATTCCAAGGCATAGTAGATATTCTAACATTGCTCCTACAACGTTCTAAGCAAGTATTACTCTAGCATGGTATAGAGCACAACATAAAATCACTACAACTAACCATGGGTAGTTTCTTTACTCTAAGCATGAATATCACAATGTGGGTATTATTAACTTAACATGATCTAAGCATGGGTATTATTAACTTAACATGAATAACTGTGCCAAAGTCCATAGTTATTCATCTAAGCATGATACCTACTTACTTAGCATGAATCATGATCATCTACTAACATAACATGGACAAACACTTATCTAAGCATGGGTACCATGTAACATGAGTATTCATATAACTTAGCATGGTATACAACTTACTCACACTCTAAACTAGTATGACCTACAACTTACTTACAATTAAGCTAGCATGGCATAGATCTTGCCTACAATTAAAACCAGCATGGTATATCTCTTTACCTACAATTAAACTAGCATGGTATATAATTCTTCTACCACTTATCTAGCATGAATCTTCATTAAGCATAAATAACTACTAACCATGGTAGGAAATTCCTAGGATGAATCCTACAACACTCTAATCATCAATAAATTATTAAACATGATAGGAAACTTTAGGAATGAATCCTACAACGTTGTTAAGCACAAATGAGTGAATCTAAGCATGGTAGGAAACCCTAGAATTTGTCCCACAACATTCTAACATCATTAAGCATGCTAGATATTTTTAGAATCAATCCTACAACTAACTAAGCATGAAACATGGTAGGATATTTTGAGAAGAAATCCTACAACCTTGTTAAACATAAAGCATGATGGGATATGTTTTAGAAATAATCCTACAATTTTCTAAACATAAGCATGATAGAACTTCTTTAGAAAACATCCTACAACCTTTTAAGTCTAAAACATGATAGGAATATTTTTATAAACAATCCTACAACATTCTAAACATAAAGCATGATAGAACTTCTTAGAAAACATCCTACAATATTTTAAGTATAAAAGCATGATAGGATATTCTTAGAATACATCCTACAATTATCTAAACATAAAACATGAAGAAATATTTCTAGAAGATATCCTACAACTATCTAAGCATGGAAACATGGTAGGATATTTTTAGAGGTAATCCTACAACTAAGCATGAATATGGCTTCTAAACATTTTTAGAAGTGATCTTACAATATGTGAAGCATGAATAAGGCTTCTAAATGTTTTTAGAAGTAATCCTACAACATTAGTAGCATAAAAATGGCTTCTAAACATTTTTAGAAGTAATCCTACAATATTAGTAGCATGGAAATGGCTTCTAAACATTTTTAGAAGTAATCCTACAATATTAGTAGCATAAAAGTAGCTTCTAAACATTTTTAGAAGTAATCCTACAACATTAGTAGCATGGAAATGGCTTCTAAACATTTTCAGAACTAATCCTACAATATTAGTAGCATGGAAATGGCTTCTAAATATTTTTAGAAGTAATCCTACAATATTAGTAGCATGGAAATGGCTTCTAAACATTTTTAGAAGTGATCCTACAATATTAGTAGCATGGAAATGGCTTCTAAACATTTTTAGAAGTAATCCTACAATATTAGTAGCATGAATATGGCTTCTAAATATTTTTAGAAGCAATCCTACAACATTTTTCTACTACTACTACTCCTATTTTAATCAAAACATAACACACAATTATCTACTACTACTACTACTTCATTCTTATCAAGAACACCACACACAACTTACTGCTACTACTACTTCATTCACCACAAAATCACAACATACAACTATCTATTACTACTACTACTTCATTCACAATAGAATCACAACATACAACTATCTATTACTACTACTACTTTATGGACATAAACATACTACTACTTTATTTAATCAACCATACTATTATTACTTTATTAATCAACATACTATTATTACTTTATATTTTAGTATGCTACTACTTAGTTCTTTATTATTACTAGTGATAAAGAAAAGATCATTTTTATTTATTTTATTCTACAACTAGTAAATATGAAAGAAAAATGTCTCTTTTTATTATTTCTACAACTAGTGATTAAAAGAGAGAGATCTTTTTAATTATTGCTACAACTAGTGTTTAGTAAAGAAAAGAAAGATTTTTTTAATTATTTCTACAACTAGTGTTTAGTAAAGAAAAAGAAAGATCTTTTTAATTATTTCTACAACTAGTGTTTGGTAAAGAAAAGAAAGATCTTTTTAATTAGCTACAACTAGTGATCAAAATAAAAGAGAAAATCTTTTTTATTCTACAACTAGTGGTAAAAAAAGAAAAGATCTTTTTATTAGAACATATGCTTTTATTTTTAGTCCAATGTTTAATCAAGTCCTACAACCCACAATGGTTGTAAAAGAAGGTTCATATTCTATGTGTGTATCAAGTCCTGCAACCAATAATGGTTGTATGTCCAACATTATGCAATATGTGAATCTTTTGGTCCAATAACATACAAACAACAACTACAATAATAAAGTTATGATCTTTATAAGTTAGTAGTCACTACTACTACTTTTTCTCTTTTACTTACTACCACATACAACACACTTTTTCACAAGGACAAACCCCAAAAACAAAACCAAACAAGAAGGTAGAAGGAGAAGTCAAACAACAAAACAACAAACAAACAAACAACAAACAAAGAAAGAATCAAAGAGTGTGAAGAAACCCCCACCTGGTTCTCTTTTTGGAAGGACTAGCTTGCTTATCCTTCTCCTTCCCCTAGCTTTTTAGAACTCTTCTATTAACCTACAAAACAAAACTCTCAAGTTACTATAAGACCTCTCTTTCTTTTCCTTTCTTTCTTTCTTTCTTTCTTTCTTTTGTTTTCTAAAATGAGAGAAGTGATGAAAGGAGGGGGTATTTATAGGAGGAGAGAAGGGTGGAAATTTGCAATGTGCACCCACACAATTTCACAAAATCCATTCCCTAAAATATGGGCTGGCCATACCTAGGTGAAGGGGGAAAGTGGGGGAGGTGTTATGTGAGGGAAGATTGATATGGAGGAGGATTTTTCTAGAAGAAATCTTAATCCTCTATGTCTTTGTAACCCTAGGATTAACCACTTATAACCCTAACACTCTACTAGGTTTTGCCATAACAAAACAAGTGTTGTCCAAAAATACACAACACACAATTTGTATAATATACTAATTGACATACTATACGTACGTGCGCATATATGTCCGTATACCGGGAAATCTTCGCATAATCCGTATAAAAATAATTAAATCTTGGAAATAATAATAAAATAAATTTTATTATTAGTTCGGAAGATCACAGTATCAATTTGATACAATACGGATATATACTGACCGATATCTGGATACAGATATTGTCGATGGATAAACCGGGTGAAAATCACCAAAATATTCTAATTTTGGAATTAAAACAAAATAATAATAAAACTATAATAAAATAATAATTTACATACGGTAATATCCGTCCGGGATATTACATTTCATTTGATGTTAGGAATGTTTAAATTCGAATGTATAAAGTTTGAAATTCAATGAAATGAAAAGTTGATTTAAAATTCATATTTGTACTTCGAATTTAATGGATCTTTTGTATCAGAATATGGCTAGAAGAGGAGCTCGAAATGGTGAAGGTCTGGACTTGGAAACGGAACTAGCGAGAGTCTATCAGACACTCAATGTTGTTGCCATGAATCAGAATCAAGGAAGGGTGCCTGTGAATCCTGTACCCAAAGCAATCAATATCGTGGAATCATTCAAATGGATGAAACCACCAGTATTCGAAGGGATGTTAGACCCTGACACGGCTAACAACTAGATCCGACAGGTAGAGACCATCTTCGAAGACTTTGAGGCTCCGGAGGGCAGCAAGGTGAAGTTGGCGGCGCTACAGTTTGAGAAGGATGCGGCTGTGTGGTGGCAGTCGATGAAGTAGACGATGGGAGGTATTGTTCTTAGCTGGGAGGAATTCGGCAGTCATTATTTTCCCTTAGACGTCCAGAAGAAGACGGCCATGGAGTTTCTGGCACTACAACAGAGCAGCATGTCGGTTAGGGAGTATGAGAGATGGTTCACTCAGCTCTCTAGGTACGCACCCGAACTAGTGATGGATGATGCGAAGAAGGCTCGGAAGTTCGAGCATGGGTTGAGGCCAAGTCTGAGATCCAGGATGATACCCCTTGGTATAAGGAGGTTTGACAAGCTGGTCAAACGAGATGCAGCCACTGAGGCAGACATGGAGCAGTTCCATGCTGTTCAGAATCGGAGGACCAAATGGAACGTTGGGAAGAGGCCCACTGTTTTTGGCAACTTCAGCGGACAGTTGCCGGCCTAGAGGTTCAAACCAATGGGAGAAAATGCTGTTAACATAGCTGGGAGACCCGGAAACAATTGGGTGAGACCTCCGGTGGTAACTTGCTTCAATTGTGGTGAGACGGGACATTACAAGTCTCAATGCCCCAAGCCGCAGAATGTCACCCCGTAGTGGACCAACACAGTAAGTTGGGAAGAAGCCGTACCAGCAGGGGCGAGTATTTGCCTTGACTGGAGCTGATGCTGATGAGGTGGATCACGTCATCACTGGTACGAGGGCGGATGTTTAGAGTGTTTTCAGTTGTTTCTCTTTTCCCGCATTTATAGTGAACTATTATATAACGAGTGTGTGTTATATGACAAGAGAACTTTATTTGAATGGAAAGAAAGCTGTTGTTTTGTTCGATACTGGGTTCTCTCACACTTTTGTATCACCTAAGTTTGCTAAAGTTTTGAGAGTTGAACCGAAAGTCTTTCCAGGCATGGTCTTGGTAGTAGCTACTCCATCAGGGGAAACTCTAACCACTGATCGGTACTATGCAGATTGCAAGATCGTGATTCGGGATAGAACTTTTGGGATTGATCTGATCGAGCTAAATGTCTTGGGAGTCGATGTTATCATCCGCACTGATTGGATGTCGCTGTACAGTGCGAGCATCGAGTGCAAGACCAAGGAAAGTAACAGTGAAGGCTCCAAGTGGACCTGAAGTCACTTTCCAAGGGAAGAAGAGATGTTATGGTCTGGTGGTAGCTATCTGCAAGAGGGATGTTCCTGTAGAGGTGTAGCAAATTCCTGTGGTTCGGGATTATCCGACCGTGTTCTCGAAAATTTTGCCTGGGTTAGCCCCGCATCGTGATGTGGAGTTCAGCATCACAATTCAGCCAGGGAGAGCACCAATTTCCAAGGCACCGTATAGGATGGCGCCTGTGGAGTTGGATGAGATCAAACGGAAGATTGAGGAACTGTTGGAGAAAGGCTTTATTCAGCCGAGTAAGTCGCCTTGGGGAGCGCTGGTGCTTTTGGTAAAGAAGAAGGATGGATCGACGAGGATGTGCATCGATTATCGGGGGCTGAATAAGATCACTGTTCAGAATAAGTATCCGATTCCCCGAATTGACAACCTGTTCGATCGTCTACAAGGAGCAGCTATTTTCTCCAAAATAGATCTTCGATCAGGCTACCAACAAGTTCGAGTGAAGACTGAAGATGTCCATAATACTGCATTCAGAACTCGACACGGGCATTATGAATTCTTAGTTATGCCATTTGGAGTGACGAATGCACCAGTAATCTTCATGGATATGATGAACAGAGTTCTGAGGCCATTTATTGATTCGGTCGACGTGGTGTTTATCGACGACATCCTTGTGTACTCCAAGTTGGAGGAGGAGCACACAGATCATCGGGTGGCAATTTTAAAGAAGCTTTTGGAGCATGAATTGTATTCCAAGTTGTCCAAGTGCAATTTCTGGATTTTTGAATTGGCATTCCTGGGTCACATCCTTTCTAAAGAGGGAGTGACGACTGACCCACAAAAGATAGAGGTGGTGAAGGATTGGGCAAGGCCTACTACAGTGAAGGAAATCAGGAGTTTCCTTGGGCAAACTGGATATTACAGGAGATTTATCCAGGACTATGCTCAGATAGCCATGCCGCTCACTGGTCTGACCAAGAAGAATGTGAACATCAAGTGGACTGAGCAGTGCGAGGTAAGCTTTCAGGAGTTGAAAGAGAAGCTGACTACTGCTCCCATTCTGGCATTGCCTAGAGCAGGTGTTGAGTATGATGTCTACAGTGATGCTTCACATCGTGGGCTTGGTTGTGTCTTAATGCAAGAAGGGAAAGTGATCTCTTATGGGTCTAGGCAACTAAGACTGCGTAAGAAGAATTATCCGACTCATGATCTGGAGTTGGCTGCGATTATCTTCGTCCTAATGCAATGGACACAGTACGTGTATACGGACCATAAAATCTTGAAGTACATCTATCAGCAGAAGGATCTGTATCTGAGGCAAAGGAGATGGTTGGAGGTGCTTGAGGACATTCGTCCAGAGATTAAGTACCATCCTGGGAAGTCTAATGTGGTTGCTGATGCACTTAGCCGCAAGAGCATTCTGACTAGTTTGATCACGACTCAAAGGTAGCTTTAGAGGAGTTGGATCGGGCTGGTATTGAAGTCATTTTGCAAGGCTTGGGATCGTCTTTTGCTCAGCTGAGGCTTCAACCAATGCTGAATGAAAGGATTATCGCAAGTCAGAAGGAGGATGCGGAGATTTAGAAGATGAAAGAGCAGGTCGGTGCTGGCAGGTTGTCTGAGTCCCAGATCAGGGATGGAGTGCTGTGGTTTGGAGAGAGTCTGTGTGTTCCGGATCAGTTGGACATGAAAGAAAGAATTCTTTTGGAGGCACATGCTACTCTTTTGTCTGTACATCCTGGGAGTACCAAGATGTATAGGGACATTAAGCAGCATTTCTTGTGGTCAGGTTTGAAGCAGGATGTGGCCGAGTTCGTGGAGAGGTGTGAGATCTGTCAGCAGGTCAAAGCCGAGAATCAGAAACTCGGAGGTCTTTTGCAACTGTAACCTATTCCGGAATGGAAGTGGGATAACATCAGTATGGATTTCATCATGGGTTTGCCCAAGAGTTCCAAGGGCAATGATGCGATTTGGGTCATAGTCGATCGTCTAACCAAGTTCGCTCACTTCTTGGCGATGTAACTCACTTCGTCGATGGACCAATTGGTTGAGCTGTACATTGGTGAGATCCTCAGGCTTCGTGGTGTTTCGTTAACCATTGTATCTGATCAAGATGTGCGGTTTACTTCGCATTTCAGAGGAGTCTTCAGACAGCTTTGGGTACCAAGACGGACTTCAGCACTGCTTTTCATCCACAGTCCGATGGGCAGACTGAGAGGGTCAACCATTTTCTTGAGGATATTCTCGATGCTGTGTACTAGACTTTGGAGGCAGTTGGGAAAGGCACTTGGCTCTAGTGGAGTTCACCTACAATAATAGTTTTCAGACTAGTATTGGGATGGGGCCGTACGAAGCTCTATATGGCAGGAAGTGCAGAACACCTGTCTGTTGGTTCGAAGTTGGGGAGCGGTAGATGTTTTGGCCTGAGATCGTGCAGCAGACCTCTGTAAAGATCGATCTGATCAGGAAGAGATTGGTGGATTCTCAGAGTAGGAAGAAGAGCTATGCAGACAACCGGAGGAGGGACCTTGAGTTTGAGGTTGGTGACATTGTCTTTCTGAAGGTTTCACCTAGCAAACGCTTGATTCGCTTCGGTAGAGGTGAGAAGTTGGCCGCGAGGTTCATAGGCCCGTACAAGATATTGAAGCAGATTGAAAAAACTGCGTATCGGTTAGAGTTGCCAGAAGAGTTGTCTCAGGTGCACAATGTCTTCCATGTGTTTATGCTGAGAGGGTACATCCAAGATCCTAGTTACCATTTGCCCGAAGTACCGGAGGGTTTGCAGTTGGATCTGAGTTACATTGAGCTTTCGGTTGAGATTTTCGATCGTCGGGAGAAAGTCTTGAGGAACAAGACGATACCGATGGTCAAAGTAGTCTAGAGAAACCATTTGGTTGAAGAGGCTACTTGGGAATCTGAGGAGAGGATGTTGAAGGATCATCCTGAGCTCTTTGCTTGATTTGTATCCGTAATTTTTTTTTCCTCTTGTGTGGTTGTGTTTTTTTTCCTCACTCAATTGTAGTTCTAGGGACCAAACTATTCTAAGGAGGGACTGTTGTAATACCCTGAATTTTTATTTAATGAGAATTGTTGATTATTACGTGTTCTGCACGTACAAATTTTGTATGTATATTTTCTTACAAAATTATATCTTATAACATGAACAAATAAACATTTTTTTTTGTCTGTTTATTTTCTAAAAGCGTATTTTAAAAGAATAAGATTGTTTTTCTAATTTAAGCCCACCCTAATTAATTAAAAATTTTATTTTGACCCATGAGCCTAAATCCCAGTATTTTGAAGCCTACAAATTAATTAATCTTTTAATTGTCACAACTTGTCATGTAGATACAATTAGTAGACAACTAATTAATTAGTTTTTGGTACAACTTAATAATGGGTTGGTACTAGAAAGGGCACGTGCAAACACTAGAGTGTGCATTGCACACCCTCCTAGGGGTGGCCGGATTGTGGAGAGAGAGAAAGAGAGAGGGGGAGTGGGATGAAGTTGAGGGGTGGTTATGTGATCATGGAAGTTACTACAACTTCCCAATTCATCTTGGTTCTTAATGTCTAACTCCTTATTAAATCCTAGCCATCTATTCTCATCGTAAAAGTGTATAAATACCCCTATATTTTTTCTCATTAGTACATTACACAATTCATTAAGAGAGAAAAGATA
Organism: Hemerocallis citrina; assembly: GCA_017893485.1. NCBI lineage: Eukaryota > Viridiplantae > Streptophyta > Magnoliopsida > Asparagales > Asphodelaceae > Hemerocallis > Hemerocallis citrina. The sequence goes on from CM030367.1 coordinate 48,197,607, forward strand.
AGAGAGCAAAAGATTGAGAGGCATTAGTGAGCAAAAGATTAGAGTGTGCAAAATTGTGTGTGTTCCAACCTAGAGGTGACCGGCCAATCATCCAAGGAGTACAAGGAGGGCTCGGGTTCCATCAAGCTCAAGCAGGAGAAGGCAATTTGCAATACAATTTTGGAGGAGATGGCTACTTTCTTGCATTCTAGGAGCTTTCATTTCGTTTTCTCCAGTAGGTGGGTGTTTCTCATGCTTCTAAAATCTAGATACCATGCTAGGAATGATTTGATAAAATTGTTAAAGAACAACAACTTGGAATAGGACTCATGTTCGCTTAATTAGGGATGAGATGGTAATTTAGAAAAATGGTTGTTAAAATGGTTGCTAGTTGATTATTTGTGAATTGAAGTGTTAGAAACTATCGTGATTGCCGTGATAGATGTCTATGAACGATGATATGTGAAGAAATTTATGATTATGAGCCAAGGGATGAATTGAATGCTTCATGTGGAATTGTTTGTTTAAATTAGAGTAAACTCTATTGTAGGAAAGAGGAGAATTTTTGTGTTCTAAATTGATGTAGATGGTTAAATAATTAGAGAATAAAGAAATGAAGTATTTTTTTTGTAGAAATTCATATTATAAATTTTGTGAAAATGCAATTGTTCTGACCGTCGAAATTATGAACATAGAACACCAAATAAGATCAAAAATGCATGGGTTATTGGTAAATAATGAATTTAAAAATACTAGTTTACTGTAATTGTATATACATTAAAACCTGGAGAGTTTTGACTTAAAAAGAGAAGAAAAAGAACTAAAAATATTTTGGGAATTTGAAAAACCTAGTAGCACAGTCGACCGACGATATTGAAACAGTCGACTGCCCTAACTATTTATTTTCGAGTTCAAATCTTTGCGGAACAGTCGACCGATTATATTGAAATAGTCAACCGTCCTGATTATTTGTTTTCGAGTTCAAATCTTTGCGGAACAGTCGACCGATTATATTGAAACAGTCGACCGTCCTGATTATTTGTTTTCGAGTTCAAATCTTTGCGGAACAGTCGACCGACTACACTGTAACAGTCGACTACCCTGATTATTGGTTTTCGAGTTGTAAATCCTCACAGAACAGCCGACTGTCCATATTTTAATAGTCGACTGCCCTAAAGTTTCAAATAATATCTTGATTTTCGTGAGATAATTTTCTATAACCTGTGGCCTAGTATAAATAAGAATTTGAGGCTATTTTTGGCAAAAAAAGAACTTATTAATTTATTAGTTTAAATTATCTTTGAATAAAGGAAAATACATGCCTTGTTTAAAAGAGTTTTGAAATGAGTTTTGACAACGAAAGTATGAATTTTTGATAAAATGACAGTACAGTAATTTCACGGGAAGAATGAATTATGAATGTGACAAGTTAGAAAAAAAACGAATTCTTTTGTTTATGCATGAGTTTGTATTTGAAAGTGAAATTGAACGTTATGACGAATTATGAAAGATTTTATGAGCATGAATAAACAAATGCTACGAACATGAAAGGAAAATTATAGTTAATCAAGAAAAAGACTTTATGACTGTGAAAACACGAATTTGTGATTGTGAATTGAAATTGAGAACTAGAGTATAGTTAAGCCTCATACCGGCATTGAAAAGAGATGTTGAAATGAAATTTGAGACGAAAAGACCAAGATTGGGTCATGTTGAATAGATGATTAAGACCAGTATAGTGGAAAAGCTAAATATAGAGAATTGATTTTGTTCATGATTCAAATAACTAAGAATTAGATACATAGTGAAGAGGTGATGAAAATAAGAGAAAAACACGAGTATGAGGGCCTTGGAGCTACGGTGTGAGAGAATTCACAGGCTGTCTTCACGATGCGTCGTGACATGACGTCGTGACATGATCGTCTTCAACTCAGTCGACGCTCGTGGGGTGTATGGTGACTGTGGGTAGTGTCATGTCCCTTGAAGGAGGCTGAATTGTCCATAGGTTCTTCACGATTCGTCATGACATGACGTGGGATTCCCCTTCAGGCTGTCTGGACATGAGCTCGTAACTCATAGAATATCTAGGATACTTATCGTAGTTACAGTAATAGTTTAAGTCATGACGAGGGAATGAACCCTACAACATGAAGAACGGTTAAGGGCTTGCCCTCAGACCTATGTAGTATGGGATGCATAGAATCTGAACAAGTGCGCATTAGTATCATCTAATGTAAACAAATGCATTAAGGACAAAGTGCACCGCACAACACGACATCTATAGGATAGTCCCTTGTTGTTTTGTTTTGTGACTAAGCTTGTGGTTTGTTTAATCATTTGAGAATCGTTATACTGTTTTAGCATAAAGAGGATAGCCGTGTATAATATTTCGTCGGTTGTAAGCAACTGACGTACCCACAGTTTTTATGCAGGGTAAAGTGATTAGCAAGACTAAAGAATGCATGCTGATTAAAGAATGATCCAAGTGTTGTACATTTCAATACATGAAATTTGTTGTAAATTGCTTCTGCTGTAAATATGTAATGTAAGTGTAAACTCTGATATAACAAAAGTTCTTATTTCCTTGTTAAATTGTACGAAAGAAGTGTAAAGATCTTGTGGAACTTCGAATTCAGTCTGTTTTGGAATTCGGGATGTTACAGAGTGGTATCAGAGCCACGCTTTCAAGTAGTACAAATTTATAGGGAACGGCACCCTAGATGTGGACATTAGGGCGTGTGTTGATTCTAGAGATTTAAATGTAAGTCACTTACATTTGTGTTGCTCTATGATTTATGCTTCTTCTTCTCCTTTCTCTAAGATGGCAGACCAGTTCGACCCAGCTAGAGGCGATGACTGGCACATAGTTGAGGAAGATTACTATCCCAGGCAAGCTGATTCAGACGAAGAGGATCCTGAAGAACTTGAAGAAGAATGGCCTGAGTCCCGACAGATCACTCCACCTCCGGATTCATCTGATGATTACTCCGATGAGGAAGAACCTATTCCGAGTAGTCTTATTATGTCTCTTCAGAGGCAGGTAGAAACTCAGAGGGAGGGAGTGGAGCTGCTGCAGGCACAGTGCGCGAAGTGCAAGGGGAGTATTGCAACACTCAGTCATCGTGTTTGGGAACTCGAGAAGAGGAAAAACATGTACGATTTATTGAAGGAGGAAGTGGCGGAACTACAGGGAGAGCTTCCAGAAGCCAAGAGGAATCGTAGGAACTAGACTGTTTTATCTTCGTACTGCTTTCATTTGATGTCGGGAATGTTTTAAATTCGAATGTATAAAGTTTAGAATTCAATGAAATGAAAAGTTGATTTAAATTTCGTGTACGTACTTCGATTTTAATGGATCTTTTGCATCAGAATATGGCTAGAAGAGGAGCTCAAAATGGTGAAGGTCAGGACTTGGAAACGGAACTAACGAGGGTCTATCAAACACTCAATGCCGTTCCGATGAATTAGAATCAAGGAAGGGTGCCTGTGAATCCAGTACCCAAAGCAATCAAACTCGTGGAATAATTCAAACAGATGAAACCACCAATATTCGAAGGGAAGTCAGACCCTGACACGACTAACAACTGGATCCGACAGGCAGAGACCATCTTCGAAGTCTTGGAGACACCGGATTGCAGAGGTATTGTTCTTGGCTGAGAGGAATTCCGCAATCATTATTTTTTCCTCGGACATCCAGAAGAAGAAGGCCATGGAGTTTCTAGTGCTGCAGCAGGGCGGCATGTCAGTTAGGGAGTATGAGACAAGGTTCACTCAGCTCTCTAGGTACGCACCCAAACTGGTGATTGAGGAGGCGAAGAAGGCTCGGAAGTTCGAGCATGGGTTGAGGCCAAGTCTGAGATCCAGGTATCAGAAGGTTTGACAAGCTGGTCAAACGAGTTGCAGCCACTGAGGCAGACATAGAGCAGTTCCATGCTGTTCAGAATCGGAGGACCAACTGGAACGTTGGGAAGAGGCCCGCAGTTTCTGGCAACGCAGGGGACATCCGCCATCCCAGAGGTTCTAACCAACGGGAGCGAATGCTGTCGATATAGCTGGGAGACCCGGAAACAATTGAGTGAGACCTCTGGTGGTGACTTGCTTCAACTGTGGTGAGACGGGACATTACAAGTCTCAATGCCTAGAGCCGCAGAATGTCACCCATAGTGGACCAACATAGAAAGTTGGGAAGAAACCGTACCAGCAGGGGTGAATATTTGCCTTAACTGAAGCTGATGATGATGAAGTGGATCATGTCATCACTGGTACGAGGGAGGATGTTTAGAGTATTTTCTGTTGTTTCTCTTTTCCCGCTTTCATAGTGAACTGTTATGTAACGAGTGTGTGTTATGTAACAGGACAACTTTATTCGAATGGAAAGAAAGCTGTTGTTTTGTTCGATACTGGGTCCTCTCACACTTTTGTATCACCTAAGTTTACTAAAGTTTTGAGAGATGAGCCGAAAGTCTTTCCAGGCAAGGTTTTGGAAGTAGCTACTCCATCAGGGGAAATTCTAACCACTGATCGGTACTATGTGGACTGCGAGATCGTGATTGGGGATAGAATTTTTGTGATTGATCTGATCGAGCTAAATGTCTTGGGAGTCGATGTTATCATTGGCATTGATTGGATGTCGGTGTACAGTGCGAGCATCGAGTGCAAAACCAAGGAAGTAACACTGAAGCCTCCAAGTGGACCTAAGTCATTTTCCAAGAGAAGAAGTGATGTTCTGGTCTGGTGGCAGCTATCTGCAAGAGGGATGTTCCTGTAGAGGTGCAGCAAATTCCTGTGGTTCGAGATTATCCGACCGTGTTCTTGGAAGATTTGCCTGGGTTACCCCCGCATCGTGATGTGGAGTTCAGCATCACTATTCAGCTAGGGAGTGCACCAATTTTCAAGGCACCGTATAGGATGGCGCCTATGGAGCAGGATGAGATCAAACAACAGATTTAGGAACTGTTGGAGAAAGGCTTTATTAAACCCAGTGTGTCACCTTGGGGAGCACTGATGCTTTTGGTAAAGAAAAAGGACGGATCGATGAGGATGTGCACCGATTGTCAGGAGCTGAATAAGGTCACTGTTCAGAATAAGTATCCGATTCCCCGAATTGACGACCTATTCGATCATCTTCAAGGAGCAGTTTTTTTTTCCAAAATAGATCTTCGATCAGGTTACCATCAAGTTCGAGTGAAGACTAAAGATGTGCATAAGACTACGTTCAGAACTTGATACGGGCATTACGAACTCTTAGTTATGTTGTTTGGAGTGACGAATGCACCTGCAAACTTCATGGATATGATGAACAAAGTTCTGGGGCCATTTATTGATTCGTTCGTTGTGGTGTTTCTCGACGACATCCTTGTGTACTCCAAGTCGGAGGAGGAGCACACAGAGCATTTGGCGGCAGTTTTGAAGAAGCTTTTGGAGCATGAATTGTATGCCAAGTTGTCCAAGTGCAATTTCTGGAAATCTGAAGTGGCATTCCTGGGTCACATCCTTTCTAAGGAGGGAGTGGCGACTGATCCGCAGAAGATAGAGGCGGTGAAGGATTGGGTAAGGCCAACTACAGTGAAGGAAATCAGGAGTTTCCTTTGGCTAACTGGATATTACAGGAGATTCATCCAGGGCTATGCTCAAATAGTCGTGCCGCTCACTGGTCTGACCCAGAAGAATGTGAACTTCAAGTGGACTGAGCAGTACGAGACAAGCTTTCAGTTGTTGAAAGAGAGACTGACTACTGCTCCCATTCTGGCATTGCCTAGAGCAGGTGTTGAGTATGATGTCTACAGCGATGCTTCACATCGTGGGCTTGGTTGTGTCTTAATGCAAGAAGGAAAAGTGATCGCTTATGGTTCTAGGCAACTACAACCGCATAAGAAGAATTATTCGACTCATGATCTGGAGTTGGCTACGATTATCTTCGTCCTAAAGCAATAGAGACATTACGTGTATGGTGAGAAGCTGAACATGTAAACGCACCACAAAAGCTTGAAGTACATCTATCAGTAGAAGGATCTGAATCTGAGGCAAAGAAGATGGTTGGAGGTGCTTGAGGACATTCGTCCAGAGATTAAGTACCATCATGGGAAGGCTAATATAGTTGTTGATGCACTTAGCCGCAAGAGCAGTCTGGCTAGTTTGATCACAACTCAGAGGTAGCTTGCAGAGGAGTTGGATCGGGCTGGTATTGAAGTCGTTTTGCAAGGCTTGGGATCGTCTTTAGCTCAGTTAAGGCTTCAACCAATGCTGAATGAAAGGATTATCGCAAGTCAGAAGGAAGATGCAGAGATTTAGAAGATGAAGGAGCAGGTCGGTGCTGGCAGATTGTCTGAGTTCCAGATTAGGGATGGAGTGCTATGGTTTGGAGAGAAGCTGTGAGTTCCGGATCAGTCGGATGTGAAAGAAAGAATTCTTCAGGAGGCACATGCTACTCTTTTGTCTGTACATCCTAGGAGTACCAAGATGTATAGCGACATTAAGCAGCATTTCTGGTGGTCAGGTTTGAAGCGGGATTTGACCGAGTTCGTGGCGAGATGTGAGATCTGTCAGCAGGTCAAAGCCGAGAATTAGTAACCCGGAGGTCTTTTGCAACTGTTACCTATTCCAGAATGGAAGTGGGATAACATCAGTATGGATTTCATCACGGGTTTGTCCAAGAGTTCCAAGGGCAATGATGCAATTTGGGTCATAGTCGATTGACTAACCAAGTCCGCTCACTTCTTGGTGATGAAACTAACTTCGTCGATGGACAAATTGGCTGAGCAGTACGTTGGTGAGATCATCAAGCTTCATGGTGTTTCGTTAACCAATGTGTCTGATTGGGATGTGCGGTTTACTTCGCATTTCCGGAGGAGTCTTTAGACAGCTTTGGGTACCAAGACGGACTTCAGCACTGCTTTTTATCCATAGACCGATGGGTAAACCGAGAGAGTCAACCGTATTCTTGAGGATATGCTTCGATGTTGTGTGCTAGACTTTGGAGGCAGTTGGGAAAGGCACTTGGCTCTGGTGGAGTTCGCCTACAACAACAGTTTTCAGAATAGTATTGGGATGGCACCGTACGAAGCTCTGTACGGAAGGAAGGGTAGAACACCTGTCTGGTTGTTCGAAGTTGGGGAGCGGCAGATGTTTGGGCCTGAAATCGTGCAGCAGACCTCTGAAAAGATCGATCTGATCAGGAAGAGGCTGGTGGATGCTCAGAGTAGGCAGAAGAGCTATGTAGACAACCGGAGGAGGGACCTTGAGTTCGAGGTTGGTGACTTTGTCTTTCTGATGGTTTCACCTAGTAAAGGCATGATTCGCATCGGCAGAGGTGAGAAGTTGGCCCCGAGGTTCATAGGCCCGTACAAGATATTGAAGCGGATTGGGAAAACTGCTTATCAGTTAGAGTTGCCGGAAGAGTTGTCTCAAGTGCACAATGTCTTCCATGTGTCTATGCTGAGAGGGTACATCCCAGATCCTAGTCACCATTTGCCCGAAGTGCCAGAGGGTTTGTAGTTGGATCTGCGTTCCATTGAGCTTCTGGTTGAGATTGTCGATCGTCGAGGGAAAGTCTTAAGAAACAAGACTATACCGATGGTCAAAGTAGTCTGGAGAAACCATTTGGTTGAAGAGACTACTTGAGAATCAGAGGAGAGGATGTTGAAGGGTCATCTTGAGCTCTTTGCTTGATTTCTATCTGTAACTTTTTTTTCTCTTGTGTCGTTGTGTTTTTTTTTTATCACTCTTTAATTGTAGTTCCGGGGACGGAACTATTCTAAGGAGGGAGGGTTGAAATACCCTGAATTTTTATTTCATGAGAATTGTTGATTTTTACGTGTTGTGCACGTACAAATTTTGTATGTGTATTTTCTTACAAAATGATCTCTTATAACATGAACAAATAATAATTTTTTTTTCTATCTCTTTATTTTCTAAAAGCCTATTTTAAAAGCCTAAGATTGTTTTTCTAATTTAAGCCCACCCTAATTAATTAAAAATTTTATTTTGACCCATGAGCCTAAAGCCCACTATTTTTAAGCCCACAAAGTAATTAATCTTTTAATTGTCACAACTTGTCATGTAGATACAATTAGTAGGCAAATAATTAATTAATTTTTGCTACAACTTAATAATGGGGGAAACTGGAAAGGGCACGTGCACACACTAGAGTGTGCATTGCACACCCTCCTAGGGGTGGCCGGATTGTGGAGAGAAAGAAAGGGAGAGTGGGATGAAGTTGATGGGTTATGTGGTCAAGGAAGTTACTACAACTTCCCAATTCATCTTGGTCCTTAATCTCTAACTCCTTGATTAAATCCTAGCAATCTATTCTCATCGTAAAAGTGTATAAATAACCCTATATTTCTTCTCATTAGTACATTACACAGTTCATTAAGTGAGAAAAGTTAAGAGAGCAAAAGATTGAGAGGCATTAGTGAGCAGAATATTAGAGTGTGCAAAATTGTGTGTGTTCCAACCTAGAGGTGGCCGACCAATCATCCAAGGAGTACAAGGAGGGCTCGGGTTCCATCAAGCTCAAGGAGGAGAAGGCAATTTGCAATACAATCTAGGAGGAGAAGGCTACTTTCTTGCATTCTAGGAGCTTTCATTTCGTTTTGTAACACCCTGGATTGTACGCTACCTAAATATATACATATATGTATGTATATTGTCTGTATGCGTGCACATTATTGTAGTGTTTTGGTTGATTTTTCTATCGTGGTGTGCGGTTAGGTTTGCAGGGCGGTTCATGAGGAGGGATTGCATTCTAGAAGATGCACGAGAATGAGGAGGACAGATACTGGTATAAACACTAATTTTTGGTACGGTGCCTATGCAAATATAACATTGTATGATACTACGGTGGGTATATCTTCCGTACACTCGATAAATCCCTAGTCTCGCATCAAAGAATCTGTTTAAGTGTTAAAATGGGCAGCCAACATAACACACCTCAAAACTAATGGCTAGACCATGGTTTCACTACAAAACCACCCTACACCCTACCCCATACTACCCTCGAATCCGACCTTACCCTTCCCCCCTCTTTCCTCACTAGCTTCTCCATCAAAAACCCCTCATTTCATCTCTCTTGTTCTGAAATTTCAGAACTCAAACCAAGAAAAAAAGAAGAGAATGAGAGAAAGAAGAAAGATTGAAGAAAGGAGCTCTTAGAGAGATTCTCAAGGAAGGAAAGCTCAAAGACATCAACTACTCTACATCAACTCAAGGTGGGGAGTTACTCTAAACATTTCTTATTGTTCTTTAATGATTTCTTGCATGGATATGTGGTAGTAAGTGTTAGGAGGAATATCTAAGAAGATTGGAAGATGAAATCAGAAACTAGAACTAGAATCTTGATCTGTATGCAATTTTCTAGACTTTCTCGAGAGCAAACCACATGGAAGTAGATCATGAAATTTTTACAGATTGTTCCTATATATGTCTAGATAGTTCATAAATTATTTCGAATTTTTCTGAGATGGTTTGATATTTTAATAAAATTTATTTGCGAAACTGTGTCGTATGGCATCAGCAGCAGTTGGTTAACAGGATGCTTGAGAGTTATGGAATTTCCATAATTAATTGGATCAAGTTCTTAATCTGAAAATTTCCCCCTGTATTCCCACTTGTATCTATATTCTAGAGAAAAATTAGGGAATTATTTGGATGAAGTTACAGGCGTGTTAAAAATTGGTCCTTAAACAGTAGCTAGAGCTATAACTGAAGAGCATGATGATTTTTGTTCTTAATTGAAATATGAAGAACTCAGTGTAGACTTCGAGTTTGGACATGAAACCTTTTGAATGTTGTTCACTATGATAACTAGTTTTTTTAATGTAAATTTTTTCTAAATTGGATGAGTAGAGAATTTATGATTATTTTATTAGCATGTACTGTTCTGATTTCAGCAAAATTTGACACCCTGTAGAGATGGTACATTTAAGGCTCCTTAAGAGCAAAATTTGAGGAACTGTTTCCTTGAAGGTCTGTAGTAGACATCAAGACCTTTCCAACAAGACCTATTTGAGGTGTTTCCATTAAGTGGTTGATTTATTATGACTTTTGCAATACTGGACAGAGACCAGGAATGGAGCTGAGTGTTCTGATTGAGAAAGTCTTAGTGTGTGACTTGGTACATTTGTGAGTGATGTGTGTGTTAGGGTGATCTATTGGCATATTTTGGACTTATGACCTAGTAGAGAATTTTAGAGGACATCCACACCTTTCCATAGGACTTAGGCTTGTAGCATTCTGATGAGCGAGCAGTGTTTTATGCTACCGGTAAGGTGTAGCCCGTGTACAGGAAATACACCGGCTAAGGCTTGAGAGACCATTTTGAGGACCTAAATGATGGAATTTTAGTTTATGATCAACTAGAAATTTGTAGCCTAGGTTCTTACCTTTCTGGATTGGACTCGTACACCCTAATCGGAGTTGTATCGAGGGAGTTATGACCTTTTAAAGTTTTGGGCAGAAACCCGTAGGTTGCTTAGTCCTTGGTTTTGACTAAGTATTGTGAGGACTTGTTCCCCTGTGTACTACAGTGTTGATAATTCTTGTATGGGGACATTGGTATCCGTTGTTGGTTTGTGGACTCCCATAGTGGGTGTGTGACTCGAGTTAGTCACTAGGGTAAGGTGATACCCTGTGTCTGTCGACCCTAAGTTATGAACTTCCGCCGAAGCGTAGGACATCCGAGCCGTGCCACTAATATAAGTTCACAACCGTGTTAGGAGGTGAACACGTACATTCACAGCTGGGTTAGGGGTGAATGTAGGCCATAGTGCTGGACAATTCCAAGCCGGGGAAGTGGCGAACCGGACCGGTATCGCCAGGGCCAGAGATCGATAAGCAAGTTTTGGAAGCAATCTCATATTTACCCAAAGTGATTAGAATGAGGCTGGGATTTGAGTGATGCATTATGGGTTGGTAATTGCATTAGTACTAGCAGACCATAGTCGGTGATGTACCTTCCTATCGTAGGGATACGTTTTCGGCACTCATGAGTGAGTCCTTGGCTCGTATCTCGATCTGTTAATTTCCAAAGTTTTTTTGGAGTAAGGTACGGGAGGCTAGAGGGATTTGACCCCAAGGCTGTCACGTTCCTATGCACATGGGTTTTGTTGTTTATATATATATCAGTTCACAGCCGGGTTAGGGGTGAACACGCTTGCGTCACTCCACAGCCGGGTTAGGGGTGGACAGTCCACAGCTGGGTTAGGGGTGGACAGTCCACAGTCGGGTTAGGGATGGACAGTCCATAGACGGGTTAGGGGTGGACAGTCCACAGCCGGTTTAGGAATGGACACATGAATCACTCGGTCTTGCGACCGGATTCAACACAGCTTTCTGAAGAGGTCCGTGCACGGGTACCGAGTGGCAAACACTACCACCACTTAGGCATTGCAGTGGCGGAACTAGACCGACCAACTGCAACCTCCTTGGGCAATGGACAATCTATTGGGAACTGGTTGAGTCAAGAGTAGGATACATGGTGAGGGTTCGAATCCCTAAATTGTGGAGAAAGACGGCTAGATTTGGGGGCGTATGTAGTATGGGATGCATTCGTGCTCCAAAGTCTTGCTTGCATTAGAGTCAGCCATGTGATTTGCTGCATCTAGTCGTAGGATCATGTCATACCACTGCACTAGAACCCGAATCCATTAAACCCTTGTTTGGCACATCACTTTTCCCTTTTGCATAAATTATTGGTTGCGATTGAATTTTAGAGGATCGCTGTTATTATCAACTTTGCATCAGTCGAAGTACTGATGTTCCCCACCTAGTAGGTATCCGGAGCCGATCTACAGGTACTACAGAGCTCGGGTTGGTCCAAGGATCCAAGGGACAGATGCAAGTGCTATTATATTGTTGTAAATCTTGTAATTTTTATTTGGATATTGTAACACTTGTAAATGTAACATTTGTATGGAATAAAAGTTTTAAATTTTCTTGTACTTTCTGTGGTTGTGGCTATTTTGAAGTTCAACTCCTGGAGTAGGGTTTCAGGTTCCCAGTATGGGGATTTGGGGCGCTACAGAAAGTGGTATCAGAGCAGACTTCAAATATTAGTCCAACACAACAGGAGAATTAGACTTAGATGCATTGCGAGAGTAGGGTTTAGTCAGATAGATGATGATTATAATTCATAATGTTGCTTTTTCAACTTATGCCTTATAATTTTTCTGTATCTGGACTGATTCCCATATTTTCTCTTTCAGATGCCGAATTTGGACAATGGACATTCGAATGGATGGTCCGATGGACATGGTTCTGCACCCCCATTTCCACCTCCACCCCCACAGCCCACAGCCATAGTGCAAGTTATCACCATGTTGTCCCAGGAGCTGGCTGCCTACAAATGGAGCAACAGGTAGCTAGAGGATCACTTCGAAAACCTCGCACGGGCATTGATAACCGCTGAAAGGAGAGTGGGCAAGCTAGAAAGGGCCAAGAGGAAATGGAAGATGAGGGTTGTACTTCTGAAGCACCGGAACGAGGAGAGGCTGGGTCAGCTGCTGAGCAGATATCTGACACTGAGGACTCAGGTCTACGACAAGCAGGATCTGTTAGACCGTATGACTGCCGAGGATAGCTCCGAGGTTGGCAACTCGCCAGGAGCAGGAGAGCAGTAACCTCCCCTAGTGTTGTAGGATTTCTTTTGATGTGTATAGATGACAACCTTTCTGAATAGCTAGGCTAACATGCTATTGTTTTGATGGGTGTAGTATGAACCATGTGATGATGATGTGATTGCATGGTGACAAATTATTGTAAACCCATTTTTGAAATGAATGGAACTATTATGTTTTGACCAATGTTGGTGTGTTACGGGTTTTTGCATTGCGGTTATTGGTTGATGATGTCTGTATTAGCTTTCAGATGGCAGGAAGGACTACAAGTAACCGTAGCGACTAGACTGAAGCCGAAGGCAGTGGAGCCAACGGTACTAGCCTTGATGTAAGGGAAGAACTTACTCGGGTATATCAGATGATTGGAGCATTTGTGGAGGCTAGCAGGAACCAAGCGCCGCCATAAAGAGCACCAGGAGTTGCGGTGAACACTGATCCAGTGAAGATGGTGGAATCATTTAGGAGGATGAAACCGTCAGTCTTCAATGGATAGGCTGATCCCACACCTGCTGAGGACTGGATACGTCAGGTGGAGATGGTATTTGAGGTGCTGATGACTCCCAAAGAAGATAACAAGATACGTCTAGCCACAATCTTGCTAGAGAAGGATGTCGGAGTTTGGTGGCAGTCCGTGAACCGTGGTCTTGAAGAAGGACAGATCACTTGGGAAGATTTCCTTGAGGAATTCCGACAACACTATTTCCCCTTGGATGTACAAGAGGAGAAAGCAATGGAATTCTATGGCTTGAAGCAAGGAAATATGTCCGTCAGAGTATATGAGACGAAGTTTTCTCAGTTATCGAGGTATGCACCGGAGATGGTCCAGGAGGAAGTGAAGAAGGCCCAGAGGTTTGAGTAAGGGCTTAGGCCTGGGCTGAGGTCGAAGATGGCTCCCTTGGGCATTTGCCGATTCGACAAGCTGGTAAGAAGAGCTGCAGTGAGAGAGGCGGATATGAATCAGAATCAGGGACGGACAGAGTTCTGGAACAAAGGGAAGAGATCTACCCCAGCATCAAAGTTTAAGAAACAGGGCAAGGGCCAGAAGTTCTGGAAAATCAGTACCAATAGAGGAGAATTCAAGCCCAGATGTTGCTATCACTGTGGAGAGCAGGGACACTTTATGTATCGATGCTCCAGGAAGAATACACTGAAATGTTTCTAGTGTGGACTAGAAGGGCATATCAAGCCAAGTTGTCCCAAAATGGTAAGGAACAGCCACAGGGCAGGGTCGGCAGCAACCGACAAAAGGAAAAAGCCTATGCGTCAAGGAAGAGTGTTCGCCTTGACCAAGAAGGATGCCGAAGAAGATGGAAGGGTAATTACTGGTAGGTAAGCAAATGGTGTATAAGTTCTAAAAGTTGTATTTTGGTTTTGGGACAACTTTTTGGTTTTGGGAAGTTGATGGATGATGAACTGTTGTAACAGGACATATATATATATATGAAATTTTGGCTACGGTCTTGTTTGATTGTGGATCGACTCATTCTTTTGTGTCAAAATATTTTTCGAGAAAATTAAGATGCACACAAAAGGCACTCCCAGAGTTAGCTTTAATGGTAGCTACACCATCAGGGGCAACCCTTACTACAGATCTATGCTATAGGGGATATAAGCTCCAGATTAGCGGAGAAACCCTAAGTATCGATTTGTTGGAGTTGGGTTTTGCCGGAACAGATGTCATTATTTGTATGGATTGGATGTCGAGGCACAAGGCAAGCATTGAATGCAAGGAGAAGGAGGTAGTCATCTCAGCTGAAGGAGTTGAACTTGTATTCCACGGGGAGCAGAGATCGAAGGTAATGACTTTTGCAGCTGCTAGTGAAGTACGGGTAGCAGAGGAGGTGAACGAGATACCAGCAGTGAGAAATTTTTCCCTTGTATTCTTAGAGGATTTACCTGGAATACCCCTACACCGTGATGTCGAGTTTAGCATCACAGTTCAACCAGGTAGCGCTCCAGTATCCAAAGCACCCTATCGAAAGACGCCAGTAGAGCAGAATGAGGTCAAGAAGCAGATTGAAGAGTGCTTGCAGAAGGAATTTATCAAACCAAGTGCATCACCTTGGGGAACACCAGTATTGCTTATTAAGAAGAAGGACAGGTCATCCAGGATGTGTATTGATTATCGGGAATTGAATAAAGTCAATATTCGGAACAAGTAGTCAATTCCCAGGATCGATGATTTGTTCGATCAGCTTCAGGGAGCAACAGTATTTTCCAAGATTGATCTACGGTCGGGATATCATCAAGTGCGAGTTAGGAAAGAGGATGTACCGAAGACAACTTTTCGAACTCGACATGGACACTATGAATTCTTGGTAATGCCATTTGGAGTAACAAATGCTCCAGCAATCTTCATGGACTTGATGAACAGAATTTTACGTCCGTTTATTGACTCATTTGTCGTGGTCTTCATCGACGACATCTTGGTATATTCAAGGACAAAGCAAGAGCATACTGAACATCTCACAGCAGTCTTGAGCAAGCTATAAAAGCATCAGTTGTATGTCAAATTATCTAAGTGTAAGTTCTGGAAATCGGAAGTTGCATTCCTAGGGCATATCCTTTCTAAGGAGGGAGTGGCAACGGATCCTCAGAAGATAGAAGCAGTCAGAGGATGGCCACAACCAAAGACGGTGAAGGAAGTAAGGAGTTTTCTGGGTATGACTGGATATTACCGAAAGTTTATCCATAATTATGCAAGTATAGCTGTACCGCTTACAGCCTTGACCAAGAAGAACCAAAGTTTCGACTGGACGGAGAAGTGTGAAGAAAGTTTTCAGGAACATAAGAACCGTTTGATCTTCGCACCTATATTGGTTTTACCTCAGGCGGACAAGGACTACGTCATCTACAGTGATGCATCGTATTTGGGGTTCGGGTGTGTGCTAATGCAGGAGGGCAAGGTTATAGCTTATGGTTCGAGACAGCTATGACCATATGAGAAGAATTACCCGACCCATGATTTGGAACTCGCAGCCATAATTTTTGCTTTAAAATCATGGAGACATTATATCTACGGAGCAAGGGTGGAAATTTACACTGATCATAAGAGCTTGAAGTATATCTACTAGTAGAAGGATCTTAACCTAAGGCAGAGGAGATGGTTGGAAGTACTCGAAGACATCAGGCCTGAAATTATATATAATCCAGGAAAAGCCAACGTGGTAGTAGATGCGCTCAGCAGGAAGAGAAGTGTGGCTACATTGGCAGCAACCCGGAGGGAGCTAGATAAGGAGATTAGGCAGGCAGGCATTGAAGTGGTTACACAACACTTAAGTGTAGTTTTGGCACAGTTGGTGTTACGACCAAGCTTCACTGAGCAAGTGAAAAAGGCTCAGACCGAAGATCCAGAAATGGAAAACATGAAGAACCAAGTGCGTGAAGGAAAATTGCCCGAATTCAGTATAAGAGAAGGTTCACTGTGGTTCGGTAGCAGACTGTGTGTACCAAAGGACGAGGAGTTAAAGGAAGACATCATGAAGGAATCTCACTCCACATTACTTGCGATTCACCCCAGAAGCACCAAGATGTATCATGATATAAAGCAGCACTGTTGGTGGTCAGGGATGAAGCGAGATATAGCAGAGTTCGTCGCCAAATGTCTGACATGCCAACAGGTTAGGGCCGAGAATCAGAAACCAGGAGGATTGCTACAGCCTTTACCCATTCCAGAATGGAAATGGAAGAACATCAGTATGGATTTTATCACTCGATTACCCAGGAGCCCTAAAGGAAATGACTCAATATGGGTGATTGTGGATCGATTGACAAAGTCAGCACATTTTCTTTCAGTAAAGAAGACCTAGAAAGTCGAGGGGCTGGCCGAGATCTACATTGAGAACATAGTAAAGCTATATGGTGTGCCAGTGTCGATAGTATCTGACCGAGATGCAAGATTTACTTCTCAATTCTGTTGAAGTCTACAGTCAGCATTGGGGACTAGAACAGACTTCAGTACAGATTTTCACCCACAGAATGATGGACTGACGGAGAGAGTCAATAGGATTCTTGAAGACATGTTGCGGGCATGCATTTTGGACTTCGGAGGAAGTTAGGATAAATACCTAGCCTTGGTAGAGTTTGCTTATAATAACAGCTATCAGGCAAGCATTGGCATGGCCCCGTATACAGCTTTGTATGGCCGAAGATGCAGAACACCAGTTTGTTGGTTCGAGGTAGGAAAGCGGCAGATGTATGGGCCAGAAATCGTACAGGAAACGTCGGAGCAGATTGTAATATTCCGGACGGATATTACATTGTATAAATTTATTTTATTATTATTTTATTATTAATTCCGAAATTTAATCATTTTTATACGGATTATGCGAAGATTTTCTGATACGCATATATATACACACATGTATGTAGTATGTCGATTAGTACATTATACAAATTGTGTGTTGTGTATTTTTGGACAAAATACTTGTCTTTGTTATGACAAAACCTATTAGATTATTAATCTTTTAGTGGTTAACCTAGAATAAGTATGCATCAAGAGATTAAGGAAACTCTTCTAGAAATCTTCTCTCTTCCACATCACCCTCCACCTCACATAGCACCATACCCACACCCTACCTCCACCTCATCCCACCTCCGTTAGCAAAAACTGGCCCCATATTATGGGAGGGGTTTTGTGCATTTTGTATGTGCAAATTTGCACTTCCCACCCTTTTCTCCACCTATAAATACCCCCCTCCCTTCACATTTGTCTCATTGTTAGAAAGACAAAAAGAAGGAAAGGAAAAGAAAGAGTGAACTCCTAACTTGAGAGTTTCCTTTTGTAGGTTTTAGAAGCTTTCATAGGAGGTTAGGGGAAGGAGAAGTTTAGCTAGCAAGTCCTTCCATCAAGAGAAAGAAATGTGGGGGTTTCTCCACTTGTTTCTTTGTTTGTTTGAGTTGTTGTTTTGGTGCTTCTTCTTCTCATCCTCCTTGTTTGTTTCTTTTCATTTTGGGTGCTTTTTTGTGATGTTTGTGGTATGTGTTGTAACTTGTATGGATGAAAGAAAGTAACTAGTGGTAATGCCTAATAAACACCTAAAGATTGAATCTTTATGGTTGTAGTTGTTGTTCTTATGTTATTAATTGGACTAAAAAGAACACATGCATATGGACCTTGTATACACCCATTTTGGGTTGTAGGACTTGAATGTGGACTCATACATAAGCATATGACTTGGTGCATACACCCATTTTGGGGTTGTAGAACATACACTTGAACCTTGGACCAAAAAAAAGAATGCATATGTTGGTTGAACCAAAATGGAGGATTCTTTACTTTATTTTATTTTTGCTTAGTTCTTTTATTGATCTTAAGTAAAAAGAACCCATCTTTAGATGTTAACTCTAGTATGGAAAAAGAGACTAATCTAAGTTGTTAGTTGTAGAATGATTGAAAAGATCTCTTTTCATTTGACTAGTAATAAATAAGAAATAGATGTTTATGTTTAATAAAGTGGTAGTAGTAGATGTTATATGAAGTTAGTAGATTATCATGCTTAATTATTGTTCATGCTAAGTTAGTAGATGATCATGCTAAATTATTGATTCATGCTAAGTTAGTAGATGATCATGCTTAATTATTATTCATGCTAAGTTAGTAAGATATTCATGCATAGATGATATCCATGCTTAGATAATGCATGTTCATTGTTCAAGATTGAGTTAGAAGATATTCATGTTTAATAACATTCCTTGTTAGATTATGGTAGGAAACTCTTTAACCGTGCTTATGATGTGTATCATGTTGTAGGAAGTTCACTCTTGAAATAGATACCATGTTGTAGGAATTATAACCCATGATTAGTGGTTGGTATCCATGCTTAGTAAGATATTCATGCTTAGTAAGGTATCCATGCTTAGTTCATGCTTAGTAAGGTATCCATGCTTAGTTCATGCTTAGTAAGATATTCATGCTTCGTAAGGTATCCATGCTTAGTTCATGCTTAGTAAGGTATCCATGCTTAGTTCATGCTTAGTAAGATATCCATGCTTAGTAAGATATTCATGCTTAGTAGACATCCATGCTTAGATGATATTCATGCTTAGATAGAAAATACCATGCTTGAATATTGTTCATACTTGAGTTAGTAGATATTCATGGATAATGATATTCATGCATAAGTGGTTAGTAGATATTCATGCTAGATGATAACATGTTTAAAGTAACAAATCTATGCTAAATCATTGTAGTTAAAATAAGAAGGTATTATACCATGCTTAATACATTGTAGGAAAAATAGATACCATGTGTAGATTATGGTAGGAAAGTATTATACCATGCTTAATTCTTTGTAGGAAAAATAACTACCATGTTTAGATGATGGTAGGAAAGTATCATACCATGCTTAATTCCTTGTAGGAAAAATAACTACCATGTTTAGATGATGGTAGGAAAGTATCATACCATGCTTAATCCTTTGTAGGAAAAATAACTACCATGTTTGGATGATGGTAGGAAAGTATCAAACCATGCTTATGTTGTGTACACATTGTAAGGAGTTCATGCTTAAATTGTACTAAAGCTTCATGTTTAGATTGTAGTAACTATCCATGCTTAAGATTGTTACAAGTGCATGCTAAATCGCATTCATAATTAAGAGTGTTGTAAGTTAATGGTTACGTCATATGTACCATGGTTAGTTGTTGGAGGTTGATGCTTATTGTAATTGTAGTAGTAACTACCTTGTTGTAGTTAATGTTAGTAAGGAGCTATACATGCTTGAAGGGTATAGGGTGGCATCCTAGTTAAATAAGGAAGATGACGTATATTCTAGGTTGTTCTAGTCAACTTCGAAAAGAACCCATGGACTATAGTTGTGTGAAGTCCTAATCGAAATTGGACCATATCATGGGGACATTCCTCACCCGTAGGGGTAATAAGGATTAGAAAGGTCATTAGTAATAGTTAGTTCAATGAAGGTTATTATGTCGCTTCGGGCTACTCATTGGTAGAATGCCTACCATAGACTATTAGTAGATTCTTCTGTTGCTTCTGGTAATAGAAGATCAAGTTACTAGTAAGCACGTCTGGTTGCTTCTAGGTTTGATTACCCGTATGGTTGTTTGCATATGGTCGTGCTCGTACGTGGATCGACCGGCCCGTGCGTAGCTGTTGGTCTCATACGCGGCTTATTTGGCTGGTATGTACGTTGTCATCTCATACGAGGCCGCCTGGCTCGTAGGGAGTGGTTGGTTCATACATAGCTTATTGGCTCGTATGTGATTAGTTTACCCGTATATAGCTTATTAGCTAATACACAGTTGTTGTGCTCGTCTAGGGTGATATTATTATCCTAGGGGCTATCGACCATCAAGACATATGTTTTCTTACCCCTAAGTAACTGTGGAGGAGTCACTCCTTGTGTACCATCGAATCTTAACCGGTGTAGGTTGATCGAGGACCGGAGTATAGACGGAATCCAAGTTCAGGATAGTGGCATGCATGTATGTTCGCATGGCCGGGGTCTTAGATCGATGGGCCAGGAACCAGATCCTGAGGGGTTCTGGTAAGTCTAGGTTGAGCAGCCTAGTAGAGTTGTCTTGCGGAGTCTAAATTAAGGCCTAGCATGTTGTGTTATAATATTGTCATCCGTAGGATTGTTCGGGTCAGGGACATCATTAAGGTAGTGACTTATAAAGATCATTTACTTAGACCCTTGCCGAAAAGAGAGGAGTTGGTTATAGGGGGCACCTTACGACCAACTTGTCCCTTGGGGCAGGCCTTAGGTAGTGTTATTGGGTTGTACCTTCCCGTCAAAGGGATACGTATGGTGGCTTCTCACGAGTTGGGAGCACGGGTTGCGTATCTCACACTGTTCATTCCTGAAGTACCATGATAAGGCGGGCGGAGCTAGGGATGGATCCCGGAACTCCGTCAGGTCCTATGCCGAGGATACGAACAGGCCATGGACTACGGTCTAGCTAGGGGGCGGCAGGGGGCTCTCCTGTTGGCGGAAACCCTGAGGGTTTGTCTGGTTTTTGAGTGAGGTCCGGTTAGCTGGGTAGTAGTGACAAACATAGACACCACGAGCGGACTGCATTAGTGAGACATAGACACCATGAGCGTACTGCCTTGGTATGACTTGACCACGTCTGTAACCTCATCAGTCACGTTGTATCTGTCAGGAACAGGTTGTGTACAATTAGAATTCATAACGCGGGTTCAAATCCCTATATATGGAGAAACGACTTGAGAAGGGGCGCATGTAGTATGGGCTGCATGTTGCTTCGGAGACTTGCTGGCATTAGAATAGGAGCATCCTAGAATAGTTAACATTTTATTAGATTCTAGTCACTGCACTCACGAACACTTAAACTACACCGACACAATTGCCATGTTTTCTGTATGCTATTTGGGAGATTCGCTGCTATGTTATCAGCCTTTAAGCGTCAGTGAATACTGACGTCCCCACTTCCATAGGTACTGGATCGCAGAAATACAAGTGCGAGATTCAGGAGGACTCAAGGCAAGGAAAGCAAGGAGTCAGTGTCATGTTTAGTTTTGTTGTAACATGTATGCAGATTATCTATTCGTTGAGGAGTACTCAGGTGAGAGTTACCAAGTGTTGTTCTTCATTCCTTGTACTCTGATGTAAGATGTTGAAGGTTGTAATACTTGGGAATGTAAAGGTATTATTGTAACACTATTGTAATGTATTGCAGTTGTAAGATATTCAGACTTGAAATACATTGGGTGATGAATAAAAAATTTTAAATTCTCCTGTTTTCCTGTGTATTGTGACTAATTAAAGAAAAGGTCCTGGCTCGTGTCTCGTTTTTCCAGTATATGGAAATCGGGGTGCTACACAGATCGAGCTTATTCAGAAGAGGCTTCAAGGAGCACAAAGCAGGCAGAAGAGCTATGCGGACAACCGCCAAAGAGAGTTAGAATTTGAGGAAGGTGACTCTGAATTTCTCAAGGTGTCGCCGACAAAAGGAGTTATCAGATTCGGAAAGGGTGGGAACTTAGCTCCGAGATACAATTGACCATACAAGATTCTGAAGAGGATTGGCAAGATGGCTTACAAGTTGGAGCTACCGGCCGAGTTATCTCAAGTGCATGATGTGTTCTACGTCTCTATGTTACGGAAGTATGTGCCGGATTCAAGCCATCAGTTGCTAGAGGTTCCGAAAGATTTACAGATAGATCTTTCCTGTACAGAGCAACCAATCAGGATACTTGATCATCAGGACAAGGTACTAAGAAACAAGGTCATCCCGATGGTCAAAGTTCTCTGGAAGAACCAGTTCATGGAAGAAGCCACATGGGAGCCGAAGAGCTGCATGAAGGCTTTATATCCAGATTTGTTTTAAGTGTTTTCTATTTTATTTGTTGTTCTTTTATCCCACTAGGAACGTTCTAGGGACAGAACGACTCTAAGGAGGAAGTGATATAACACCCCGGATTGTACGCTACCTAAATATATATATATATATATATATGTATGTATATTGTCCGTATGCGTGCACATGATTGCAGTGTTTTGGTTGATTTTGCTATCATGGTGTGCAGTTAGGTTTGCAGGGCAGTTCATGAGGAGGGATTGCGTTCTAGAAAATGCACGAGAATGAGAAGGACCGATACTGCTATAAATACTAGTTTTTGGTATGACGCCCTTGCAAATATAACATTGTATGATACTACGGTGGGTATATCTTGCGTACACTCGATAAAACCGTCATCTCGCATCAAAGAACCCATTTAAGTGTTAAAATGGGCAGCCAACATAACACACCTCAAAACCAATGGCTAGACCATGGTTTCACTACAAAACCACCCTACACCCTACCCCTACTACCCTAGAATCCGACCTTACCCTTCCCCCCTCTTTCCTCACTCACTTCTCCATCAAAAACCCCTCATTTCATATCCTTTGTTCTGAAATTTTAGAACTCTACCCAAGAAAAAAAAAAGGAGAGAAAGAAGAAAGATTGAAGAAAGGAGCTTTTGGAGGGATTCTCAATGAAGGAAAGCTCAAAGACATCAACTACTCTACATCAACATAGGGTGGGGAGTTACTCTAAACCTTTCTTACTTTTCTTGATTGATTTCTTGCATGCATGTGTGGTAGTAAGTGTTAGAAGGAATATCTAAGAAGATTGGAAGATGAAATCAGAAACTAGAACTAGAATCTTGATTTGTATGCTATTTTCTAGATTTTCCCGAGAGCAAACCACATGGAATTAGATCACGAAACTTTTACAGATTGTTCCTACATATGTCTAGATGAATCATGAATTATTTCGGATTTTTTTGAGATGGTTTGATATTTTAATAAAATCTATTTCGGAAACTGTGTCTTAAGATAGCAGCAGCAGTTGATTAACAGGATGCCTGAGATTGTTGGAATTTCCATAATTAATTGGAGAAAGTTCTTAATCTGAATGTTTTACCCTGTATTCTCATTTGTATCTAGATTCTAGAGAAAATTCAGGGAATTATTTGGATGAATTTACAGGCTTGTTAAAAATTGATCTTTAAACAGTAGCTAGAGCTGTAACTGAAGAGGACGATGATTTTTGTGCTTAATTGAAATATGAATAACTCAATGTAGACTTGGAGTTTGGACATGAAACCTGTTGAATGTTTTTCACTATGATATGTAGTTTCTTTAATGTAATTTTTTTGTAAATTGGATGAGTAAAGAATTTATGATTATTTTATTAGCATGTACTGTGCTGATTTCAGCAAAATTTGACACCCTGTAGAGATGGTACATTTAAGGCTCCTTAAGAGCAAAATGTGAGGAACTGTTTCCTTGGAGGTCTGTAGTAGACATGAAGACCTTTCCAACAAGACCTATTTGAGGTGTTTTCAGTAAGTGGTTGATTTATTATGAATTTTGCAATACTGGACAGAGACCAGAAATTGAGCTGAGTGCTCTGATTGAGAAAGTCTTTGTGTGTGACTTGGTACATTTGTGAGTGATGTGTGTATTAGGGTGATCTATTGGCATATTTTGGACTTATGACCAACTAGATGATTGTAGAGGACATCCATACCTTTCCATAGGACTTGGGCTTGTACCATTCTGATGAGCGAGCAGTGTTTTATACTACCGATAAGGTGCAGCCCGTGTACAGGAAATACACAGGGTGAGGCTTGAGAGACCATTTTGAGGACCTAGATGATGGAATTTTAGTTTATGATCAACTAGAAAGTTGTAGCCTAGGTTCATACCTTTCTGGATTGGACTCGTACACCCTAATCGGAGTTGTATTGAGAGAGTTATGACCTTTTTAAGTTTCGGGCAGAAACTCATAGGTTGCTTAGTCCTTGGTTTTGACTAGGTATTGTGAGGACTTGTTCCCCTGTGTACTACAGTTTTGATAATTCTTGTATGGGGACGTTGGTATCTTTAGTTGGTTTGTGGACTCCCATAGTGGGTATGTGACTCGAGTTAGTCACTAGGGTAAGGTTATACCTTGCGTCTTTCGATCCTAAATTTTGAACTTCCACCGAAGCGTAGGACATCCGAGCCGTGCCACTAATATAAGTTCACAACCGAGTTAGGGGGTGAATACGTACATTCACAGCCGGGTTAGGGGTGAATGTAGGCCATAGTGCTAGACAATTCCAAGCCGGAGAAATGGCGAACCAGACCGGTATCGCCAGAGACAGAGGTCGATAAGCAAGTTTTGAAAGCAATCTCATCTTTACCCAAATTGATTAGAATGAGGCTGGGGTTAGAGTGATGCATTAGGGGTTGGTAATTGCATTAGTACTAGCAGACCATAGTCGGTGTTGTACTTTCCTGTCATAGGGATACGTTTTCGACAATTATGAGTGAGTCCTCGGCTCGTATCTCGATCTGTTAATTCCCAAAGTTTTGCCGGAGTAAGGTACGAGAGGCTAGGGGGATTTGATCCCCAAGGCCTTCACATTCCTATGCACGTGGATTTTGTTGTTTATATATATATCAGTTCACAGCCGGGTTAGGGGTGAACACGCATGCGTCAGTCCACAGTCGGGTTAGGGGTGGACACATGAAACCTAGATTCAATGCGGCTTTCTGAAGAGGTCCGTGCGCGGGTATCGAGTGGCAAACACGACCATCACTTAGGCACTGCAGTGGCGGAACTAGACCGACCAACTGCAATCTCCTTGGGCAATGGACAATCTATTCGGAACTGGTTCAGTACAAGAGTAGGATGCATGGCGAGGGTTCGAATCCCTAAATTGTAGAGAAAGACGGCTAGATTTGGGGGCGTATGTAGTATGGGATGCATTCGTGCTCCAAGGTCTTGCTTGCATTAGAGTCAGCCATGTGATTTCCTGCATCTAGTCGTAGGATCATGTCATACCACTGCACTAGAACCCGAATCCATTAAACCCTTGTTTGGCACATCACTTTTCTCTTTTGCATAAATTATTGGTTGCGATTGAATTTTAGAGGATCGCTCTTATTATCAGCTTTGCGTCAGTCGAAGTACTGACGTTCCCTACCTTGTAGGTATCCGGAGCGTATCTACAGGTACTACAGAGCTCGGGTTGGTCCAAGGATCCAAGGGACATATGCAAGTGCTATTACATTGTTGTAAATCGAGTAATTTTTATTTGGATATTGTAACACTTGTAAATGTAACATTTGTATGGAATAAAAGTTTTAAATTTTTCTGTACTTTCTGTGATTGTGGCTATTTTGGAGTTTAACTCCTGGAGTAGGGTCTCAGGTTCCCGGTATGGGGATTTGGGGCGCTACATGTTTTCTCCAATAGGTGGGTGTTTCTCATGCTTCTAAAATCTAGATACCATGCTAGGAATGATTTGATGAAATTGTTAAAGAACAACTAGTTGGAATTGGACTCATGTTTGCTTAATTAGAGATGAGATGGTAATTTAGAAAAATGGTTCTTAAAATGGTTGCTAGTTGATTATTTGTGAATTGAAGTGTTAGAAACTATCATGATTGCCACGATAGATGTCTATGAATTATGCTATGTGAAGAAATTTATGATTATGAGACAAGGGATGAATTGAATGCTTCATGTGGAATTGTTTGTTTAAATTAGAGTAAACTCTAATGTTGGAAAGAGGAGAGTTTTTGTGTTCTAAATTGATGTAGATGGTTAAATAATGAGAGAATGAAGAAATAAGTATTTTTTTTGTAGAAATTTATATTATAAATTTTGTGAAAATGAAATTGTGCTAACTGTCGAAATTATGGACATAGAACACCAAATGAGATAAAAAATTCATGGGTTATTGGTAAATAATGAATTTAAAAATACTAGTTTACCGTAATTGTATATACATTAAAACCTGGAGAGTTTTGACTCAAAAAGAGAAGAAAAAGAACTAAAAATATTTTGGGAATCTGAAGAAAAAAAGTAGCACAGTCGACCGACTATATTGAAACAGTCGACTGCCCCTGACTTTTTATTTTCGAGTTCAAATCTTTGCGGAATAGTCGACCGATTATATTGAAACAATCGACCGTCCTGATTATTTGTTTTAGAGTTCAAATCTTTGCGGAACAGTCGACCGATTATATTGAAACAATCGACCATCCTGATTATTTGTTTATGAGTTCAATTCTTTGTGGAACAGTCGACCGACTACACTGTAACATTCGACTACCCTGACTATTGGTTTTCGAGTTGTAAATTCTCACAGAATAGCCGACTGTCCATGTTTTAATAGTCGACTGCCGTGAAGTTTCAAATAATATTTGGATTTTCGTGAGATAATTTTCTATAACCTGTGGCCTAGTATAAATAAGAATTTGAGGCTAGTTTTGGAAGAAAAAAAAAGAACTTATTAATTTATTAGTTTAAATTGTCTTTGAATAAAGAAAAATACATGCCTTGTTTAATAGAGTTTTGAAATGTGTTTTGGCAAGGAAGGTGTGAATTTTTGATAAAATGACAGAACAGTAATTTCATGGGAAGAATGAATTATGAATGTGACAAGTTAGAAAAAAACAGATTCTTTTGTTTATCTATGAGTATGTATTTGAAGGTGAAATTGAACGTTATGACGAATTATGAAAGATTTTATGAGCATGAATACACAAATGCTATGAACATGAAAGAAAATTTATTGTTAATCATGAAAAGACTTATGACAGTTAAAAACTCGATTTTGTGATTGTGAATTGAAATTCAGAACGAGAGTGTAGTTAAGCCTCATACCGGCATTGAAAAGAGATATGTTGAAATGAAATTTTAGACGAAAAGACCAAGATTGGGTCATGGTGAATAGATGATTAAAACCGGTATAGTGGAAAGGCTAACTCTAGAGAATTGATTTTGTTCATGATTCAAATAACTACGGATTAGATACATAGTGAAGAGCGATGAAAATAAGAGAAAAATAGAGTATGAGGGCCTCGGAGTTTCGGTGTGAGTATTCACAGACTGTCTTCACGATGTGTCGTGACATGATGTGGATATGTCTCCAGGAGTCTGTACCGCAGGCGATGTGTAATATTCTGGACGAATATTATATTGTATAAATTATTATCTTTAAATTAAAATATTTTTAATGGGAATTTCTTGATTTCACTCATAAAAGTTACCTGGACCTATATACTGGTAAGTGTATACAGGTATTGTATCAGTTTTGTGCACTTGTACAAAATCCTGAAAAAACGCATTTTTAAAAAAAATGTCTGGAAAATCCTGGGCAGACACTAAAAATTATTATTTTATTTTTATTTTCCAAAATGAAATATTTTTTGTGGATATCACCCGGTTTTGTTAATAAGCATTATCTGTGTACACATACCAGTCTGTATACATCTGTATTGTATCAAATTGGTACTGGAACCTTCTGGGATGATAATAAAATTTATTTTATTATTATTTTTGTAATTAAATTATTTTTATACGGATTGTGCGGTTTTCCAAACGGAAATTATCGGTATATAGATATATACATATGTAAGTGTATTGTACCGATTTCGTATGTTTGTACAAATCATGTAGTATGTATTTTGGACAAAAATATCTTATTTTTGTCATGATTAATAAAATTTGGAGGGCTAGGATTTGTTTGGAGGCTTAAACATAGGGTTAAGATTACATAAGAGTATTTATATGTATCTTCTACTAGAAGACTCCCCTCCACCTCATCCCTCCACCTCACCCCCTCCACCTCACCCTATTTGGCTGGCCAAACACATCCCCAAGGGGTTTTGTGCATTTGTGTTGGGTATTTTTCACTTTCCACCCTCTTTTCATCCTATAAATAACCCTCCCTTTCACTCTTTGCCTCATTTTACAAGAAAAAAAAAGGGAGAAGAAAAGAAAGAGAAGGAAAACCCTAAGTGTTCTTCATTTGGGGGTTTTTCATAGGTGTGTTCTTCATTGGAGGTTTTTGTAGTAGAAAGCTAGGAGGAAGGAATATGAAATCCAGCTAGTTCTTCCTACAAAGAGATAAAAGGTGGGGATTCTCTACTTCTAAATTTTTAGGTTGTATGTTTTTATTTATTTTGTTTATATTGAAAAGAACCCATCTTTTAGGGTTATTTTTAGTTCTATGTGAGTAAAGAACCCATCTTTGATGGTTGGTTGTTGTAGGATAAAAAGAACACATCTTTTTTATGGTGGATGTTGTAGGTGTATGTTCTAAATAACTTGGACTATTTTTCTAAGCATATAAGTGGTTGTAGGTTAAAAAGAACCCAACTTTATGATGTGTTGTTGTGTATTTATGTTCCTAAATAACTTGGACTATTTCCTAATCATAAGCATATTTGTAGGGATCAAAATGATCCCATGAAAAAGATGGATTGAAAGGACTCAACAAAATCACATAAAGGTTGGTTTTTGAGACCTTGTATGGTTAGTATTGTTGTGATGATTACTTTGGACTAATTGGACTAAGATTTGTGCATAAGAATGGTGGAAAATCAAGATGAAGTTATCTCTTTTTATTTGTGTGGATTCTTGTCCACTTTTGTCGTATGTATGTTCTAAAAATGACTTGTAGGCATCAAAGGATCCAATGAAATAGATAAGTGGTGGAACTTAAATAAAATACATAAAGGTTGTTCTTTAACCTTGTATGTTTATTGTTGTTTATGGGTGTTTTGTTGAACTCAAAACTATGACTTGGACTATAGCTATGTGCATATAAAGATTAGTGTAGTAAGAATATTTACTACCCATTCTTGGGGTTGTAGACCCATCTAGCTTTTTAATGATAAGTTTTTGTTGTATTTTGTTCTCTACTTCGTTAAGAAATCATTTCTTACTAACCCTTGTTCATAAAAAGTTGCTCTTTTTGTATGTAAGAACTTGTAGGATTGAAGAAAAAGTGGGTTGTAGTATGTACTAATTTGTAGACTAATAAATGTAGTCCTTGTAATATATATAGGACTTGTAATTTCCTAAAGAAGTACTCTTGTAATAATTTATTTTTAGTCTTTTAGTAGCATGTTCTAAACTTCTATAGGTTGCTAGAAACCCATTCATGCTTGTGATATTTAGTTGTTCTTAGTAAAGAACCTACCATGCTTGAGTTGTAGCAAAGAACCCATCCATGCTTATGTGAACCCATGAACCTACCATGTTTGTGTTCTATGTCAAAAAGAGAACCTGTTCTTGCTTGTGAACCCACCCATGCTTAAGTTGTGTAGCAAGGAAACCCATTCATGTTCATGAAACCCATGAACCTATTCATGCTCATGGAACCCATGAACCCATTCGTACTTGTTCTAGTTCCAAAAAGAATTCATATACCATGCTTGAGTTGATTTTAGTAAGTATACCATGCTTGAGTTGTTGTAGGTTGATTATAGTGAGAAACTCATGTTTGAGTTGATTATAGTAGATATACCATGCTTGAGTTGTTGTAGGTTGATTATAGTGAGAAACTCATGTTTGAGTTGATTATAGTAGATATACCATGCTTGAGTTGTTGTAGGTTGATTATAGTGAGAAACTCATGTTTGAGTTGATTATAGTAGATATACCATGCTTGAGTTGTTGTAGGTTGATCATAGCGAGAAACCCCTGCTTAAGTTGATTATAGAAAGATACCATGCTTGAGTTGTTGTAGGTGGATTATAGAAAGATACCATACTTAAGTTGTTGTAGATTGTTGTAGTAAGAAACCCATCATGCTTATGTTATTGTAGTGGTTCTAGTAAGGAACCCATGTTGAGATGTGTAGTTGTTTTAGATTCAAAGGACTCTGTGCATGTTTGAGTTATATGATTGTAGTGGTTTCCGTTAAATTCTAAAAGGAACCCATGAGTTGAGCTTGCATGATAACCCAATTGAAATGAACCCATGTTCCATAGTTGTTCTAGTTTGATTTTTAAGAAAAACCCATGAAACTAGCTCTATGATAGTTCTAGCTCGAATTGGCGAGGAACCCATGCAATTAGGTTCTAGGTGATTCTAGCTCAACTTTGAGAAACAACCCATGAACCTAGTCGCATATTGTCCTAGTTCAATTTGGGAAAAGAACCCATGAGTTCTAGTTGTATGCGTTTCTAATTGAAATTAGACCATATGATGTGCACATGCTTCATCTTCAATAGATGGTAAATAATGGTTGGAAAAGTCACTAGTATCGTTAGCTAGACAAAAGCTAGCCCAGGGGTCATCAAACTTCAAGACTCGCATCATACCACCTTGGAAACTGTGGATAAATCACACCTCGAGCATCGATGGATCTTAACTGATGTGGATTGATCGCGGGCAGAGAATGTTGATGAGATCCGAGTTAGGGGTAATGATGAGTAAGAGAGATTTTCGTCATCGGTGTCTTGGATCTATAGAGCATGAGTTGGATCGGGATACATAAGAAGGTTATTGAAAACCCTGTGAGATTGTTTGGGCTTAGTGACATCGTTAAGGCAGTAACTTATGGCTATTACTACTTAAACTTTAATTATTATTATTTTTGCCGAAGGAAAAGAGTTGGTGTTAAGGGTGATTCCTTATGATCCGACCTATCCTATAGGCCGACACTAGGCGGTGTTAATGGGTTGTACCTTTCCGTCAAAGGGATACGTACGGTGTCTTCTCACGAGTTGGGAGCACGGGTTGCGTATCTCGTCTGTTAATTCCTGAAATACCATGATAAGAATGGTCTGTCGGAACTAGGGAATGAACCCCGAAAAATCCGTCACGTTCTATGGCAGGGAGAGCGAACGGACCATAGATCACGGTCTATGAGTTATGGGTGACACAGGGTAGGCTTCGTGCTATCCTGCGCTCGGAAGACCCTGTGTTCGTCTGGTTTTTGAGTGAGGTCGGGTGCGCCTGACGAGATTAGACCGTTCAGGGCAACCTCATCAGTCAAGTTGTAGCTTTGGGAACAGGATTGTGTACAATGTAGAATTCTTAATGAGGGTTCGAATCCCTATATATGAAGAAACGGCTTGAGATGGAGCGTATGTAGTATGGGCTGCATACTGTTTCGGAGACTTGTTTGCATTAGAATAAGAACTTCTTTGCGTTAGTCAATCTTGTATTAAAGTCTAAGGCATAGCATACAATGACACATCAATTATATATACACATTTTCATTTTCATTAATCTGTTTGCTTAAGTGGAGAATTGCTGCTAGTTATCAGCCTTAGAGCGTCAGTGAATACTGATGCCCCCATTTCAATAGGTACTAGATTGCAGAAGTACAGGTACAAGATTTAGGAGGACTCAATGCGAGAGAAGCAAGAGTCGTTTCCATTTCCACTGCATTATATGTTGTTACTATTGTTCCATTGAAACAGTTTTGTAATCTATTTATTTGCTGGAAAGCATCCAAGCGAAATACCAAGTGTTGTTCTTATTCATTTGTACTCTGATGTAATATGTTGAAAGTTGTAACACTTAGGATTGTAAAGGTATTGTTGTAACACTGTTGTAATGTATTGCAATTTTGTAACATTCAGATTGTAATACATTTGTGTTGAAATAAAAGCTTTAAATTTTCCTCTTTTTCTGTGTATCGTGGCTAATTGAAGAAAAAGATTTTGGCTTATGTCACGGTTTCCCAGTTACGTGGAAATCGGGGCGTTACACGATGCTCGTAGGGTGTTTGGTGACTGTAGGTGGTGTCATGTCCCATGACGGAGGCTAAATTGTCCATAGGTTCTTCACGATTCGTAGTGACATGACATAGGATTCCACTCCAGGTTGTCTGGACATGAGCTCGTAACTCATAGAACATCTAGGATACTTATCGTAGTTACAGTAGTAGTTTAAGTCATGACGAAGGATTGAACCCTACAAGATGAAGAACGGTTAAGGGCTTTCCCTCATACCTATATAGTACGGGATGCATAGAATCTGAACAAGTGCGCATTAGTGTCATCTAATATAAACAAATGCATTAAGGACTAAGTGCACCGCACAACATGACATCTATAGGATAGTCCCTTGTAGTTCTGTTTTATGACTAAGCTTGTGGTTTGTTTAAGCATTTGAGAATCGTTATACTATTTCGGCATAGAGAGGATAGCTGTGTATAATATTTCGTCGGTTGTAAGCAACTTACGCGCCCATAGTTTTTATTCAGGGTAAAGTGATTAGCAAGACTAAAGAATGCATGCTGATTAAAGAATGATCCAAGTATTGTACATTTCAATTCATGTAATTTGTTGTAAATTGCTTCTGCTGTAAATTTGTAATGTAAGTGTAAACTCTGATGTAACAAAAGTTCATATTTCCTTATAAATTGTACGAAAGAAGTGTAAAGATCCTGTAGAACTTCGAATTCATTCTGTTTTGGAATTCGGGGTGTTACATCTCCCACCCCTACCAAGGTTGGGAATTTCATCTTCATGTGAAAGGCTGAAGGTACGATATAAAGTGCGGCTAGGTTGGGTAGGCCAATGATGGCATTGTAAGTCGCTTTCACATTGACGACCAAGAAGTCCATCAACTTTGTTCGGGTTGTCGGAGCTTTTCTAGCGGTCACATCCAGAGTGACTACTCCTTCGATTGTTACTGGTACCCTTGAGAATCCATGGAGAGTGTATCCAACAGGTTTTAGGCAATCTCAAGAGATTTTGAGGCCTTCGAAGGCTTCTAGAATGAGGATGTTGACAGAAGTACTATTTTTGACCAAGATCTTGCGCACTTCGTGGTTGACCAAGTTGAGACTGGTGAAGAGGGCATCATAGTGGGGCATTCGGATGCCTTCTAGATCCCTGTCTGAGAACATCACCGAAATCCCAAGGCTTTTGGGCAGTGGAAAGTTCTATACTGAATTAACTTCTCGGACGAAGGCCTTTTGGGCGGAGTTCAACTCTCCCCCATCGGACTTCCTTGGATAAGATGGATGATGACCCCAGGTTCGGAGTCCTGGGACTCACGGGCCTTTCGGTTAACTTGTTAGCTCCCTTGGATGAAAAAGGATTTGCCCTGTCCTTCCTAACGAACTTGGCTAATTGTCCTTTATGAATGAAGGCTAAAATATCTCCCTTGAGGGCCCAATAATCATCTGTGTCGTGGTTGTAGTCCCTATGAAAGCGGCACCACTTGTCACCGTTCCTTCTCTTACCCGAGCTATTCATGTTCAGGGGTGGATGGAGAAGTCCTTCATTGTCTACTTCCATGAGGACAACTGAGATGGTGGCATTAAGGGGGTGAATTTTTCATAATGAGGAGGGCAACGCTGGCTGTTATTGTCTTTCTGGAGCTCCTTGGAACCATCTTCATCCGCACCCTTCCGTTTGTTACCGGATAGGGGCTCCTTATGATCGTGGGGTTACAGAGCATCTTCACCCTGGGATGTATTACTCACTCCTCAGCAGGAATTCCGATAAGTCCTGATGAGGCTTCTTAGCGAGTGATGTCTTTATGTTTGCATGGTTGATGTTGTATTTGCATTGGCTTCTGTTTGGTCAAAAGAGGCACTAAACCGAGCTTCGGCGGTAAAGTGCCGAACATAATCTCTTTGGTGTTTGTCTTTCCTTTGACTGGGGGCTAGCAAGGATGCACTTATTTTCTTGGCTCGGCAGCTGCTAACGAAGTGGGCAAGGAAGAGCTCCTAAAACTGGTCAAATGAGAAGTTCGAGGGTGGGGTTAAACGAGAGTACTATTTTCTCACTGGTCCCTTCAATGTTGCTAGGAAGGTCTTGCAGTGGAGCGCATTTAAGGCTTAATGGATCATCATGAGAGTTTTATAACTCTCAATATGATCAGCCGGGTCAGCTCCCCGTTGTAGGATTCAAACTGAGGCAGCTTGAAGGTCTCGGGGACACGGGATTCCATGATGGTCTTGGAAAAGGGGGGCCTTCTTGGGCGGATGTTCTTGGTCAGTTGATCTTCTTCAATGTTGATCTTTCTGAGGCGCCTCTCCATCTCTCGAATGCGGCAATGAATTGAGTCGTCCCTCTGGTTTGATCTAATCGACCCTCTGGAGGCAAGAGTGGTGTCATGGCGAGGACTGCATGCTTGTCGGCCGTGATTTGGCAGAACGTCATATTTGAAATTTTTGAATTTTGATGGGTGATCGGTGCCCCTTCATTATAGTGAACCCTTGGTGCTGATCGACTCATAGTGGTGTGGCTCCTTCGCTGTTGATGTGAAGGAGCTCTCTTCGCCTCTTTGGGGAGGCGGGCCTTCTGGATCTCGACCTCTGGGGAGAACGAATCCTCTGACTTCTCTGGTGTGCTGGATAAGGGACCTTGACACAAGCTCTTCTCTAATTCAAAGGAGTTTGGAGCTCGATCCCTTGTAAGCGATTGACGATGATTTGATGGAGGTCTCTTGACCCATGTGTTGGTGTATGCCCTAGAGGCAAATTGTGTATTGACCTTACTATTTTTTACATTGTATCATGATATTTATTTCATATATGAGGCATTTCATTTATTGTATTGTTTATTGTGATTAAATGAACATAATAAAGTCCTTAGAATAGTAGTTTCAATACCATGAGATATCAAGTGAATCACTTGATTGTGAGATCCTATTGGTTGTAATTAGAACACTATTCTTAAATGTCTCTAGTCAAGTATTATTGTGAATTAGGACAACAATAATACATAGAGACTAGTATGTGCGTAGAAAGATGACCATATCTCATGGGTCATGGATATGAGTGTAACTCATGTTTTTTGTTTTTCGTATTTTTGGTGTATTTTCCATCTTTCTTGGATTTTGTACTCTTTTGTTTTTTTCTAAACCGTATATTGGAGTTGTTTTCCATATATATTCATTTTATTTCATTTTGAGCTCTTTGTGTTTGATTTGTCGTCTTCTTGCTTCGTTCTTCACCAATGGTTGTTCTTTTTATTTATTTGATTCTTGTTCTCTTTATTTGATTCTTGGGTGCTCGTGGTGGATTTGGTTGTTCATCCTATTCCCAATCTTATTGTTTGAACCCTAAGTGATTACCAAAGCCAAAATTTTAACCACAATCCTATTTTGAATCCTATACAAATTGTATCCTAATCAAATCTTTTTTTTTTATGTAAGCGAATAGAGTCAGACGACTCCAGCCCGATCAAAAAATATATTAATAAAGCGGTAAAAACTGTACAAGACGATAATAAGGGGTTTTACAAGAAGTAAAACAAACGTCAGCCGACAAAAAACGCTGACTACAAATAAATACAGGAGATGAGCATAAACTAGGGACTATACAACGGGATGAAATAAATTAAAAAGCAGAAGGGATGGGTTGGTCGGGGAATGAAAACGCGACAAAACACCATCATCGCGAGCAGCCATTGGGGAAGGAATCAGAGGAGCTTGCTCCCAGCCGGACTAGGATCGTGATCCGATCACAATCGAGCCGCCGTGCGATGGATAGCTAAACGCCTGAAAACACATGGCACCACAGGCGCGGGGGAAGAGCTACCGCAGTTGAAACAAAAACTAGGGCCACAGACCACGAGACAGGAACCTGGACTAAAACTTCGAGCCTGTAGCATAAAACATATGAGGTCCTCATGACTAAAGAGCCAAGAGAAGCTCAGAGTGGGGAAAAAACAAGGTCCTTAAAAACCTGGACAAGGCTACAATCAACCACCCAAACAATCAGCCAGTTGCCCAATGAGTGTAAAAGTAAGATAATAAGAGCTAAAGCCCAGATCAAAACATGGCATCAGCCACAAAGAGGGAATCGACCAGCATCAAAACGCAGAAAGAAACCACAGCCACAACAACAAAACTAAAGTAAACAGCATATTAATAAACACAAAGGGGGGAAGAGATCCCTCAACGAGCAGCAGTCATACACAATCAATACCACGAGACCCTAGGGTAGGCGATAGCCAAATAGGAACACAAGTCAAGGAGATAGAATGCTAAGAACCCCATCGCGCGCTCACTCTCCTAACTTGTTACCACATTCCACCAAAATGAAAGAACATACAAAGAGCAACCACAGTAGCTAAAACAACAGAGCTACACAGAAACTTAAGCACAATCAGCCAAGAGGATCCCCGACCAAAACCCACGCGCCGACAAAAAGAATCCGTTAGCGACGCAAACGGACCAACACCAGGAACAAAAAACCTTCAGAGAAGCCACATAGGAAGACCAAAATACCAAGCAATTAAACCTGCAATAGATATAGCAAAAAGAAAAAGAACCATTGAAGAGATGACCAATAATATCTACTCAGACTGCAAAGCAGTGTAAAAGAAAAAAGGAAACAACAGCAGAATAAAGAACAACTCATAAACAAGGATTAGAATTATTCATAATGCATTTAGACTTGAGAGAACAGTAAGGGATTCATCTAAACGGTGATAGAAATAAGACTGTCGATCATCGACTTTCAACTGTGAAGTCCAAAATTTAAACAGAAATAACAGTTCTTCTATAAGAGAATGGATAGAGGAAGCTTTGTGCGAAAACAATCTACTGTTCCTTTCCATCCAGACTATCCAAATAATGATATGGACGGAAAGGTTCCAACCCTTGCAATATATAGGGGGCACTGCGGGGGATTTCCAGCAGGAGATAAGGGAAGTTGGTAAGGCTGGATTAACCCAAGCGAGAGCTACAACTTTCCAAAGAGGAGTAATGAAAGAGCAGTCAACGAAGAGATGATTAACATCTTCTGAGGCAAGCGAACAAAAGGGACAGAGTTGACCCCACGCTAAATTCCTGTTGTTGAGCACCTGGACAGTGAGGAGCTTGTTGTTGAGGGCCAACCAAGAATTAATTTTAACCTTGAGAGGGACATAGGATTTCCAAATGAAATCAGCCAAAGGGGAAATGATGCCTTGGAAATTGAGAAACTTATAGAAAGATTTAACTGTGAAAGATCCAGAGACACTCCATCGCCAAGCAATGTCCTCCGATTGTTTCCACTCGAAGAGATTGAGTGAAGCAATCAGATGTTCCAGATCGGCTATCAACGGGGGAGTTAACTGGATGGTAAAAGGGATATTCCAACTCCTTGAGGAATGAATCCACACGACGGAATCCTCGACTGAGGCATTCGGATAGGCAGCAAGACTGAATAGGGAGGGGTAGGCTGTGGCGAGGGAGGTGTTGCCTAACCAAAGATCAGTCCAGAGTTTGGTCCTAGACCCATCTGCACAAAGCCTAGAAATGCTGGACTGGAATGCAGGAGAAGCCTTCCAGACTCCTTTCCAGAAAGGAGAAGCAAAACGATGGATTGGGGCGTTAAATTGCCACCAAGGAGTGGAAGAAAAATAATACTCCTTGATGCAATGAACCCAAGATAAATGAGGAGATTTATGGAATCTCCATAACCTATTTACCTAAGAGGGCGAGGTTATGGTCACGAAGATTCAAAACTCCCAGTCCACCGTTTGCTTTCGAAGAACAGATGATGTCCCAATTGCACAGATGCGAGCCCTACTTGTAAAGGGCCGCACAAGTCCAAAAGAAATTGCTACGAATTTGATCGATCCTTTTGAGGACCCAAGAAGGGAAGAAATAGAATGACATCATATATAGAGGAATAGCAGAAAGAACCGAGTTAAGAAGAATTAATCTTCCGCCTCGGGACAGCAATTTACCAGTCCAAACATTCAGCCTAGTTTCGATTTTATCAATAATAGGGAACCAGTCCGATATGTGGAGCTTCCCCCATCTTAGGGGAATGCCCAGGTAAGAGATGGGGAAGGAAGCGATACGGCAGTTAAAAAATTGAGAAACTTCGTGATGGTGATTATCATCCCCACCGAGCCAATACACCGATGATTTGGTGAAATTGATGGCAAGACCAGAAGCTTGTTCAATGCAGTAAAGCAAAAGTTTCAGGTTGAGCATAGAAGTGCGCTCATGTTTGGTGAAAATAATGGTATCGTCTGCATATTGCAAGTTGAGGATACCATCAAAATTACGAGAGCGGCCAATGCCCTCAATGACATGGGCTTCGCGAGCGTTGCGAAGCAGCCTGCTAAAAACGTCTGCTACCAGAGAAAACAGGAGGGAGGAGAGCGGATCTCCTTGGCAGAGACCACGCTTGACTTTAAATTTATGGCCTTCAGAACCGTTGATAAGGATAGAAGATGTACCAGCGTACAAACTAGATTTGATCCATCCCATCCATTTTGGACCAAAGCCACGGTGCGCCATGATCTGAAGGAGAAAGTCCCAATTGACATTATCGTAAGCTTTTTGAAAATCAAGCTTAAGAAGGATACCTTCTAATTAGTGGTGGTGACTAAGCGTAATAATCTCTTGAGCAGCAGCTACGCTGTCAAGAATAAAACGATCCTTTATAAAACCTGACTGGGCTGAGTCAATCAGAGGAGGAATAATAGCACTAAGCCTAGCAGCCAGAACTTTCATAATAATTTTGAACGTAGTGTTAATAAGGCTAATGGGCCTAAACTCCGTCACTGCAATGGCACCCGGCACTTTTGGGATCAGAACAATGTGGGCATAATTGATGCGATCAAAAGAAAGGGAGCCTTGATGAAGATCTTGAAAAAGAATGAACAGGTCATCCTTAATCCAAGACCAGAATTTTTGAAAAAAGAAAGCTGGGAAACCATCCGGACCTGGCGCTGAATCGCTTTTTAAAGCAAACACAGCCGCCTTGATCTCGTCCATAGTGAAGGGAGCCTCTAGCGAGGCTAAATCA
This sequence comes from Hemerocallis citrina, assembly GCA_017893485.1. Classification (NCBI taxonomy): domain Eukaryota; kingdom Viridiplantae; phylum Streptophyta; class Magnoliopsida; order Asparagales; family Asphodelaceae; genus Hemerocallis; species Hemerocallis citrina. The sequence continues at coordinate 48,236,187 of CM030367.1, forward strand.
ATGGTTGGGGGACCATAGAGTTGCTGCCAGTCTAGGAAAATCAAACGTGGTTTGGTAGAGCCGATAAGGTTTTTGTAGAAGGTTAGGAAAGCTTGGTGAATATCAGGATCAGAGTGCAATTCTGCACTTTGATCATGAATCACCGAGATATGGTTGCAACGCCTGCGATGCGAAGCAAAATGATGAAAGAATGCAGTGTTACCATCGCCCTCTTTCAACCAATTAACTATGGCCCTTTGAGCCCACTTAGAGTGATCTTGAAGGAGGATGTCGGCATAATCCCGCTTACAGGCTAGACGCTCATTAAGAGCATGGGTTGATAGAGGAGCATGATCCTCCATCAAATCAAAGGCCTGGATGGATCCAAGCAGAAATTCTTTGAGGAAATTGGTGTTGGATTGCCGTTCGCGGCGCCAAATCTTACAGCCATATTTGATGGCGTGGAGCTTAAGAAGAAGATTGCCCAACCCGCGAGAACCATTAATGGAAGCGAGGCATTCCTCTACCAACATAACAAATAACTGATCTTGAAGCCAAAACTTTTCGAAGCGGAATTGGTGGTGGTGGGGAAAGTGAAAGTCGGAGAACAGAGCGATGGGCACGTGATCCGAAGAAGGATTGGCGAGGAGTTTCGCATAGGAGTTGTGAAATTTGGAGAACCAGGAGTGAGCAACTAGAAATCGATCTAGTTTGGCGAAGGAAGGGATAAGACACTGGTTCGACCAGGTAAAAACCCTGCCATTTATAGGGATGTCGGATAACTGAAGATCGCGAATGCAATCGTTGAAGATGCCTGATTGGGAATCAGAGGTACCCGAGTTCGACCTTTCCGAGGCGAAAGGAGTAACGTTGAAATCCCCACAGAAAAAGCCGAGACCCTGAACCAAATGGTGAAGTGAACGGAATTCGTGCCAGAAGAGGGGAAGTCGATCAGAAGTCGACAGACCGTAAACAGAAATTACCGTTAAGACACAATCGAGGATCTGCCAGTGCAGCTGGACAATCAGGAAGAAATTAAGGCGGTGTACCGCGGTTAAGGAGAACGTCGGGTCCCTGAATCCAAAAAGAATCCCGCCTCTAGAGCCTATCGCATCTAGGGAGACCCAATTCGTGATGGAAGAACCACCAAGCGAGCGAAAAAGGAGGGGGGAGGGAGACTCAATTTTAGATTCTTGAATAGAGATGATATCACAGTGAGAGGAAGCTATAAGATCGAAAATGGCCCTTTGCTTAGCGGGGCAGTTGAGACCCCTAATGTTCCAGGAGATGCTAATCATGATTGAGACGGTGCTCCTGGACTCGGGTACGTTCAAGCTTTCTAAGACATGAGATGGGGATAGAAAAATTGGAGGAGAGGGAGAAACCTAGGGCATTGGTGAGCGACAACATCTCGGAGTCCGATAAGTCGTCAAATTGATGATGATAAAGTGAGCCTAATAGGGGAGGCGAAGAGCTAGTTTCGGGAGAAGAAATAGCTGTCAAGGACGCCGATCGTTTAGCCTTAAGCCGGGCACTCGATCGGATTAAACGATATGGGCTACTACACCAACCGGGAGAGTGCGAATGGGTAGAACACAGAGGCTCCGGAGTAGAGGGAGGCAGAACGCTAGAACAATCCCCAATCGAACCAGAATGGGGAACCATAAGGGAAGAGTTGGGAGTATAATAACCGGAAGAAGGGATGCGAGGATAGATGGCAACCGAGCGGTGCTCCGGAGGTAGGGCCTCTCGAGGACCAAAACAACGAGCCATAAAGTCCGAAGGGAGCTTAATGTGAGAGAGAGAGAGAGAGGAGATAGAACAATAGGCCTTCACCAGATAAACTCGTGAGAGCCGAAAAGTCGGAAAGGTCATTTCCAATGCGAAAGAAAAACGACTAGTAACAAACAAAAAATGAAATAAATTACTGAAATTAAAAGAGAAGGAGGAGAGATAGACCTGTTTGGAAGCCTTCGCGCTTTCCAGCTCTGCTAAATCCTCACTAAGCAGGTCATCTTTATCTAACCAATCCTTGGCTTTAGCAAGAGGAGAAGACTTCGCTGACAGAGTGGCAGAAGAAGAGCGGGGAGCGCTGGAGGATGGGAAGTGCGCAATACGTTGAAATAGCTCCCAGTCGGTGGTGAAGGCGGGATTGACATCCCAAGCAGGCCAGCCCTCTGATTTGGGAGGAGAGGGGGAAGGAGCCTGAGTAGTGATAGCAGGCGAAGGCGCTAGAGCCGGCGGGGGAGAAGAGGAAGGAGGAGGAGGTTTAGAAAGTGGTTGCGAAGAGCGATCAGGATTGATCCATACCAGATTAGGCGACTTAGCAGGAGAGAACTTAGGAGGAGCCGACGAGCCAATAGGTTTACGAGGGAGAGAAATAGGCCTCTGCACCGAAGGAAGGGAGATAGACTTTCCTGAGGAGGGCATAGTCTTGGGACCAGAGGAGGAGCCTGGGTGAAACTCAGGGGTAGGAATCAGGCAGAAGCCCTGCTTAGCGGAAGCCAATGGAGGAGAACTCTCGTGGTACTGTACCGAGACAGTGAAAGATGAGAGACCGTTGTTAAGACAGTAGGCTTCTATACGCTCCTTAGGGGAGGGGCAGCGAAACAAAGCTTCAACTTGGATACTGCCTGAGGCCAAACGAGCGCATGAAGAGATACTGATTATCTCTCCAATGCATTTGGAGAAGGCCGCAACCAACCTCAGAGAGTCACAGAAAGGGGGCAGGCCAACCAGCAAAACCTTGGTGGGTTTGTGATCAAGAACTTTAGAAGATGGTGAAATAGAAACCCATTTGCGGATAGACAGTGCAATAGAACCGATAGTAAGGGACTGGTTGGCACAAAGATCATCAAGCACCTTAGAAGATGGACATTGGATCACCGCGTCTCCGTTGGTACACGAGTAGAGAACCCATTCCCACTCTTTAACATTGCAACAATTGCATAGAAAGGCATTGGGAGTGTAGAAAGGGATGGAGCCTTCGGAGAAAGAGATAGCACCATAATTGTTGTAGATTTTGAGACGATCAGAGAGCTCAGAATTGGTTAAAAACACCTAAGTCACAAGTGGTTTAACAGGAGGGGGGAGGACGCAGCCGTCTGCGAAGGAGTCGGGGCAACAGGAGAAGACAGGCGTGAACTGGGCGCAGGAGTTGCGAGCAGAGGAGAGCGAGAAGGGGCTTTCTGCTTCTTCGATTTAGAAGAAGGAAGCTCAGCTAATTTCTTTTGCAACGCTGGAAAATCGAGAGCTTCTAACACGGAATCAGCAATCAGAACACCCACTGAGAGGCCTAAGAGTTTTTGGAGAGAGAAAAAACGGTGACGCACATGGCCATCTTTGAGACAAAATAAGCACTTCATCCTCGCTACACAAGCGAATTTCAGATGACCCGGTTGGAGACACCGATAACAGAAAGGGGATGAGCGGAGAGAGAAATGTTGAGTAGAGGAGGAGGACGAAGAGGTCGATAGATGATGAAGGCGGGAATACTTATAGTCAGAAGTATCTGGAAGAGAAGTACTAATCGAGAACGTGGGCTTCCGACCAGGCAAGCCCAATCCTGAATAGGATTTGGAAGAAAAATCCTTTCTATTTTTATTATTTTTTTTTCCTTTAACAATGTCGACCCATGAGAGGTCCATGGGCCAGTCACAATAAGCCCACCAAAAAAAATACCAACAAAGGCTGAAACGATGCCACAAGGGACAAATGTCCCAATCCAGGTTCCTCAGAAGAGCAAACCAAAGGAGAACTGAGAAGAGAAATTAAGTGAACGAGAGGAATTTGAGAAGAGAAGACGATGAGCAAATGAGGAAAAAGGAAGAGGTAGAAGGAAGCTATCACAGTAATCAGGGCGCTCAAGACCAAGCGCACAAACCCGAAATCGAGGACTACCAAATCAACTACCAGCACACAACAATCACAGCTAGAGCTAAACCCAACTAAAAGCACCAGAAGCACAAAACAATATCCACACAATAAACACTAAACTCAGGGGGGAGAATACTTACAGTGATCAGGAGAAACAATAATGAAGGAACACCTGGACAAAAAGCAAGCTGGCCGGAAACACACTCCAGCACCTGGACAAAAAGCAAGCTGGCCGGAAATGCACTCTTGGGGGGGCAGGATGAACGATGGAGCACACGGGGGGCCACAGCCAACGGCGACAGCCGGAGAAAGAAACGAGGGAGGAGGCTTCAGAGCGCACAGGCACAGCGACGGTGGAAAACGAGCAGAGCAGACCACCGAGGAAGCGAAGCGAAAACCCTAACGAGGATGAAGAAACAGCGAGACGAACCCGCGGGCGAGGGTGAAAGGAAGAAGAGGGGGAAATAGGGGGAGGGATCAATGGGGAAAAAACGAAAAGGGTTTGTAGAGGGAAACAGTAGCACCAACTTTAAAGAAGGGGGAAGGGGAGAAAACACCACCGATTCGTCGGATCTGGGGGGAGAAGATGACTATGAGAGGGGAGGAAAAAATCGCCAGAGAGAAAGGTTTCCCTGTATAGCAATCATGTTAAAACTATCCTAATCAAATCCTATTTGACTAATCCTAAACTACCCACAATCCAATTACCCAATAACCCATCTCATACTAATAACATTAATCCCTCCATATAAATACACCCTCAATTCTCACTAACCCTAACCCTAATACCTTAACCCTCTACCTCACTCCCGGCCTCCACTCTCTCTCCCTCTCCCGCTGATTGCACCACCCCGATGCCCCCAGACAGTCCCCAACACACCAGCCGACCACCTTACCCCGTCGACTGCACACCCAACCCTAGCCCCTAACCCGATCGACCTACACCCTAGCCTCCGCAACCACCGAGCACTCATCTCATCTCTATCTCTCGGTTCCCTCCCTCCGGCACCAGTCGCCTGCAGCCAGACCGCAAGCCGCAACCTCCCCCCCCCAACCATCGCATCTCTCTCTCTTTTGATTGAGAGGTTCGCACGTGGGATCGTGCGAGTGGTTCGTGAGTTCGCTGATTTGGATTCGTTGCTTTTGATTCGTGGATTTCATTCGTTGCCCGGGAATCCGTTCCCGTTATTCTTGGTGTTCATTTCGTCATCGGTTAAGGCAAGTAATTTGTACTCAAATTCCTTTGTATGATACAAGTCAAAAATACCGCTTGTAGTGTAGTTGGGTTCTAGAGACAAATTGTGTGTGAAACCCCTTGTTGATATTGTCTCTATAATGGTTTGACCATAGTTGCCTCACGACACATATGACATGAATTAACTTAGGTTTTGCCCGTTCTTGATTTGATCATGTATGTGGAATTTTTTATGAGAATTTGGGTAGTTGAGATCCATGTGATAGACTTGCTTTCAATATGTTAATTACCCTATTTCATGATGTTTGGACACTTGGTAGACTCGATTTCATGTTTGGTGGTGTTTGGATCAAGTTTCGTTGGATCTATGTCGATTTTGATATTTGAAGAAATTCGGTGTTTTGTCGATGATCTGTCTTGTTCAGTAATTTAGCCCATATTAAGGTCAGAATCTTAATTTCAGTATAAACTATGAGTTTTAGAGGAATTCGTCTTCTTTCCAACCCCTCTAACCTTGCTCGATTTCGTTTTCTTATGTGTGAGATATGACTATTTTACTACAGAGGTGTAGATCTTTTCCAGACTTCGTTTCTTGGTGATTTTGATGACTAAACGATTTTGATACTTGTTCTACACATATTATTTTGAACAAGAACTCTAGTCAGTTTTTCTATACTTATCTAGGGATTACCTAGAATTTTGGCAGATTTTATTGATGAGTTTTATATGCCGTTTCATGCTTATTTATAAAGACTGTACTTGCTGTATTTTACTCGCTGTTGCGTAAAGAATCATATTTTCACCCTGATTCCTTTGACTGTATGAAAAATACTTGTGAAATATGAAAGTTAGTTTATCTTGTCTATTTTCATCTCCCTTTGGCGGATTTCGATTTCCTTTCGCGGTTTGCGAGATATTACAGTTTTCGTACAACTGTGTTGGGAATTTCAGATTTGCCAAACTATCGTTTCTTGGTGTTTTCCAATTTTTGATGACTGATCTAATTTCACTGGAAAATTTTGAAACCTTATATTTTTTTACTAGACAGATAGGAGGATACCCCAAATTTTTTGTGAATTTATTTATTGAGTTATGATGCTGTTTTCCTGACTGAGAATTTGATTTACTGATTTCTGGCTGAACCTACTTTTTGAATTCAAATCAGTTTTGAGCTATGCTTTTGTGAAATACTATATGACTTATTTATACTCACTGGATTCGGTTGGGAGTCTATTTTCTAGACGTTTCGACGGATTCAGATTTACATGTTTATAACACTGAGAATTTCAGTTTTGCTATAGTATGCTCTTGCTGTCCTGAACTTGAGATTTGGTTATTTCATTCATACGTGTTTATCTTGCGACTTGAACTAGTCACTTGATCATACCATGATATAATTCCATGTTTCATGACATATACATGCTTGTTTGACATTAATAACAAATTAACCAAGCCGGGGTTTAATGGGATAGATCTAATAGCGGATAATTCAGAAACGTGTACTCGGAAGAGAATTTGTTGATTCTATGTGATACTTGAGGCTTGATGTTTCACCACTTGAGACTTGGCTTGATACTTGAGATTTGGCTTGATACTTGATTACTTGAGGCTTGATATTTCACTACTTGAGGCTTGATATTTTACTTGAGGCTTGATACTTGATACTTGATTCTTGAGACTTATCCCTGAGTATACTGCACTGTATGGTCCACTTTGAAATCTAAAACGAAACTGCATTGACTGTAACAACCATGTGATAAAAGAATGGCACATGAAGTGTTACCTAGATAGTAATAATACAAGATATTTGATACATGCTTACTTGATACTTGATTACATGATACATGAGACTTGATGCTTGAACATGATACTTGACACCTGTACTTGACTACTTGACACTTGTTACTCGTTACGTGATTTCGTGCTACTTGATACATGACACTTGATACTAATTTACCTGACACTTGTTCACTTGATACTTGATACATGCTACTTGTACTTGTTCACCTTACCATGCTAGTCGTTATACTTGATATCATGCTTATACTATGTTGTTAGTTAGTTTTCTCCATGTACTTGTATCCTGAATTACAAGCGGTCCGTAACTTGCAATTGACGGGTACTTATTTTCTCTTTTCCTCTTCCCTTCAATTGTTAAATTGCAGATTTTGGAGAACAGGTTCCAGACGGTATTGGTGACATGAAGTATTAGTGCTGGATTTTATTATTATTATTTCTTGTAGCTTGCTTTGAACAATTATATTTTGATACTTGGATTTATATTTGTATTTGGGCAATGTGACCCTGGATATTTGTTTTATTCAGATCATGACCATTTGAGATTCACGTATTTGGTTTCAAGTATTCTTGTTGGTATTTTTGGTTCATATGTGCATGTTGGTTGATACTTTTGCTTCCGACTTTGATGATTCTTGTGAATGTTGTAAAGATTCTTGAACAGCTTATGGATGATGAAAATCATTCGCTCGGCTTTGGTCGCGTATCCGTTTTTCCGTATTCTCTTTTGGAAGCGGGGCGTGACAATGAGATATCAAGTCTTCACATGGGTACAGATTAGAGTAATAATGTACTGGACAGACCGACCATGAGAATGTTGGATGGATCGTTACGTGAGTGTCATAAGCGGTTCTCACAGTGGCCATGGTGTATGTAGTCCTTTGACTTGACGTCACTATGATTCCCTACATGAGAAGTTATTTGTTTTAATGTCGTCAAACGTTGCATGTAATAAGGTGATTATAAAGTCGACTATTGGATATACTACAAATCATGCGGAGGTATTGGAGTGACTTAGATAGGATTTGTCCCTCTTACATAACATGAGCGATATTTATGGGTCCCTTGATTGAGTGAGACTACAAAATGTATGGCCATGCTCAAATGAGTCAATACGAGACATTGAGCTCATTTGGTTTAGTAAGCCTACTCATATATCAAGAAACCAAAGATTGAACTATACAAGGGTGACACGCTCTATGCCTTGTGGTAAATTAAGATATCTGGACCAAGGAACAAGACTACATGGTAACATTGGTCATGAATAGGTTATGTCTAACCACTGACATTCCCGTTACTTAAGTAGCAGTGATGTATTGCTAGATACTGCTCACTGTTTGTAATACTAGAATCTGATTTTAGTATTACTATCAACGCAACGATAAATATAGGGTCACACACTTTGAACGGATTGGAATTGGAATTTAAATTCATTAGATGATTTAATTGGGGATCCAAGTAAGACTTGGACTGGTGACATTGGTTGGACTTTTAATTAGATTAAATGGGCTGACTAAACTTCAAAAGCCCACACACGAATCTGAACTAGGTCAGATTGTGAGTCTAATAGTCTCATTACTCTCTTAGGGTTGATTTTCTGTAGTTATATATATGTGACGTAACTGTGGAAAAGGGTTACATGAGGAAACCCTAGCCGTCATAGAAATTGTGAGAGAGAGAGATCATGAGGAACATCCCCTTCTTGCAGCTAGCACCGCGGCGTGAGGGAAAGGTTGATTTGATCCGTTCGTGTGGATACCGTAGCGGCACAACAATATTGCAGTGTTATGGTCCACATTAATTGGAGACGGCAGATCCATCTTCAAGCTATAACTTCTAAACACGATTTATGTTTTTCGCATGGAACCATTGCTAGGTTTAGATATTTCTTTGTAATTTTTCAGCTATGTATTTGATCTGAGACTTCCATCGAAACCTAACAGTGGTATCAGAGCAACTTGTGAAACTGTAATTTGGTTATGAATGATATGTGACTATTTATAATATGTTCATACTTTTGGTAGAAAGATTCATATGTGATATAATTTTTGCAACAGTTGCAATATAAAGATTCGTTTATGTGTTGGTTGTTAACACAAATGCCACACTAGGGTGGCCATCGATTCGGAACCATTGAAAACCCTGGAAAGATGTGATTTGCAGTGACGTTAGGGTTTCTTAAATCATGAATAAATCATGCACCTGCGTCATTTGCAGTGGCGTTATGGTTTCTTAAAACATGAAGGGTTCATGCTTTGGTGGTGGTAAGGGATGATGAGGCAAAAATTTTCGTGCCAGCTCTGCGTAGGGCAATAATGATTCCTCAAAAATTAATCTTTTTTAAATAAACAAAATAAAATCATAACAACATATTCTTTGAATATTATGTTCTGTGATGCATGGTGCATGGTTGTGGCTTAGTTTTGTGATGCATGGTTTAGTTCTGTGATACATGGTTTATGTTCAGTGATATATTGTTTATATTTTTCCATTTTGAATACGTTCTGCGCGTCGTGCCTTTCTCTCTACATTCTTAATATAGTCCTTTCTCTCTAAACTCCAATTGTACATTCTTTCTTTATATATAAATGTAATCGCACTGAGGAGGCAAGAAATTGGCAACCATACAAGAACAAGATTGGGAAGGTGCTCAGAGAAGACGGTTTAATCCCTTTGTTCAATTTTTGATACTCTCATTGGCTTGAGAGAATCACTGTGTTAGGGCCACAATCATGCCACATAAATTTTATGCTTATAATTTTGTATGAGATGCTTGGTTGTATGCTAATGGATGATGAATGGTGAGATCAATTAATAAAATAACAAAATCCTTCAAAGGAAATATTAAGTTCTAATAAGATGCTTTCCAATGCATGGCACTTGTCTAGGCTAGGATCGATTAAGTGTAGGTCTACCAAAGCAAGGTGCCCTTATCTATCCTAGTCAGACGCGATGGGATAAAAGTAATATTCAATTGCCAACCATTGGGTCTGACTTAACTAGACTATTTCCATAGGATTGAAGGTTTAGAGGCATAGAGTAGGGCTTTAGACTATGAGATAGTTAGAGTAAATGTTACTCTTCCAACTATCCAAAGGTTGTATATGATGTAATTGGGAAATATTCCCTACCTAAATTACTGAATTTTGGGTGATCAGCTAAAGCTGACTTAAAACTAGGTGAAATATGGATCTTGGCCTACTAGAAAATCTTACGATGAGATTTTCCCGAGTCAATTATGAGGGTCGTTGATTTGAATAAAAATAGTACGAAGCACATTTAATAAAATACCTTATTAAATATTTCAATGTCATGATACATATTCTGCATATTTCTGTTGATGGTTAAATAAATTTTCTTTGTATATTTATGTGAAATGATATTTATTTTGATAGATTACCATGGCATCCAACACATCAAATAACCTATCATTGCGATATGTCCTTGAGAAGGACAAACTGTCTGGAACAAATTTTCTAGACTGCTACAGGAATCTGAGGATAGTCCTCAGGCATGAGAAAAAATTGTATGTTCTGGAGCATCTTATTCCTGATCCACTTGCTGCAAGTGCCCCTCGCACCGAAAAGGATACTCATAAGAAGCATCAAGATGACGTCTTAGACGTTGGTTCTTTCATGCTAGCCACCATGAACTCTGAGCTCATAAGCAACATGAGAACATGGATGCCTACAATATTATCGTACTCATCAAGAGGCTCTATCGAGAGTAGGCTAGGCATAAGAGGTTTGATGTTTCAAAGACATTCTTTCAGTGCAAACTGGTATAAGGAAGCCATGTTGGAACTCATGTGCTCAAGATAATTGTGTACATAGAGAATCTTGAAAGGCTTGGTTTCCTATTAAGTCAGGAGCTGGCCACTGACTTGGTCCTACAATTGTCGCCGGAAAGTTATAGTCAGTTCGTCATGAACTACATCATGAATGAAATAGCAGATTAAGAAACCTGAAAGACAAAGGGAAGGGCAAGTGCAATTTGAAGCCCAACACTTCTGCCTTGAAAACTAAGGGTGGGGTGGCCGAGGAGGGCACATGCTTCCACTGTGGTGAGACCGGGCATTGGAAGAGGAATTGCCATAAGTACCTGAAGGAGCTTAAGAAGAAGAATGGAAGTAAGACTTCCACTACAAGTATTTTTGTTATAGAGGTCAATTTATCGACTTCTGCATCTTGGGTATTAGATACTTGATGTGGATCTCAAATTTTTGTAAATCTGCACGATCTTAAAAGGAGTTGACCATTGGTGAAGGACGAAGTTGATGTACGAGTTAAAAATGGAGCAGAAGTTGATGCTTTAGCTGTAAGAACTTGTCATTTATCATTGCCCACTGGGCTTATCATTGAGTTAGAAAACTGTTATTTTGTTCCTGCTATTAGTCAAAATATTATTTCTATTCATTGTTTTGAAAAGAAGGATTTTTCATTTATAATAAAGGACAAACGTTGTTTTATTTTTTTGAACGATATCTGCTATGCCAGTGCATAATTGAGTAATAGAGTTTATATTCTTGACCTCAAAATGCCTCTATAATATAAATAGTAAGAGGTTCAAATCAAATGATACGAACCCAACTTACCTCTGGCATTGTCGTTTGGGCCACATAAATGAAGACCGCATATCCAAACTCCATAAAGATGGATTCTTGGACTCATTAGATTTTGATTCATATGAGGTATGTGAACCATGTTTATTAGGCAAGATGAAAAAGGCTCCATTCACTAGAAAAGGTCAAAGGGCTAGTGATCGCTAAGGTCTCATACATAGTGATGTTTGCGGACCTTTCAACACATTGGTTAGAGAAGGTTTTCAATTCTTCATTACATTTATTGATGATTTTAGTAGATATGGATTTGTGTATCTGATGAAACACAAATCCGAGACATTTGAAAAGTTCAAAGCATTCAAGAATGTGGTACAAAATCAACTTGGTAAAATTATTAAAGACTTTCGAACGGATCGAGGTGGTGAGTACTTAAGCCAAGATTTTGATGACCATATAAAAGAGTGCGGGATAATATCTCAACTCACTCCCCCTGGAACACCGCAATTGAATGGTGTCTCTGAAAGGAGGAACCGGACCTTGTTAGGCATGGTCCGATCAATGATGAGTCACACAGATCTTTCAAGCTCCTTCTGCGGACATGCTCTATTAATAGTTACTTTCACACTTAACCGTGTTCCATCTAAAATGGTTCAAGTGACACCATATGAAAGATATGGACTGGGAGTCATCCTAGTGTGTCCTTTATGAAGATTTGGGGTTGTGAATCCTATGTAAGGTGCCAAGTCCCTAATAAACTTGGTCCCAAATCTGATAAGTGCTTCTTTGTAGGATATCTCAAGGAAACCGATGGATACTATTTCTTTAGTCTGACTGAAGGCAAAGTGTTTAACACACGGACTGCTGTGTTTCTAAAGAGAGAATTTGTCTCCAAAAGAACCAGTGGGAGAACAATAGAATTTGAAGAAATTCAAACTTCGCAAAGTAGCAGCGAACCAATTGGGGAAATGGAGAATACTCCACAAATTGTTGTGGAACAACCACCTACTCAAGTAGCAAATGGCCTACGCAAGTCTAGTAGGATACATTATCAAACCGAGAGATATGTATTTCTCGTGACTCAACATGGTGATATATTACTCGTGGATCAGGATGAGCCTACGACTTATGAGGAAGTTGTAAAAGGCCCAGATTCCGAGAAATGGCTTGAGGCCATGAGATTTGAGATGGAATCCACGTATACCAACCAAGTATGGACCTTGGTAGACCCACCTGAAGGGATAAAACCAATTGGGTGTAAATGGGTTTTCAAGAAGAAAACTGACATGGATGGTAATGTACATACATTTGAGGGTCGGTTGGTGGCTAAATATTTCAAACAAGTTCATGGTGTAGACTATGATGATACTTTTTTCCCATTGCCAAGCTTAAATCCGTTCGGATCTTGCTTCCTGTTGTAGCATATCATGATTATGAAATCTGGCAGATGGATGTCAAACCTGCTTTCCTAAATGGAATCTTCTCGAGGATGTGTACATGACACAACCTAAGGGTTTTGTCACTCCCAAGGATGCTGGAAAGGTGTGTAAACTGCAACGATCAATTTATGGATTAAAGCAGGCTTCTAGCTGCTAGAATCTTCATTTCGGCGATGTAATCAAAGAGTTTAGTATCATTAAGAACGAAGATGAACCCTGTGTCTATAAGAAGGTTAGTGGGAGCACAGTTGTATTTCTGGTGTTGTATGTAGATGATATACTACTCATCGAGAATGACATCCCTACCTTACAGTCTGTAAAGACTTTGCTAGGAAAATGGTTTTCCATGAAGGACTTGGGTGAAGCTACCTATGTATTAGGCATCAAGATCTATAGAGATAGATCAAGGAGACTGCTTGGCCTGAGTCAGAGTACATACATCGACAAAGTATTGAAATGCTTCAACATGCAAGAGAGCAAGAAAGGATTTCTTCCTATGTCGCTTGGTGTAAGTCTGTCTAAGGCTCAATGTCCTTCCACTCAAGATGAGACAGACCGCATGACTAAGATTCCATATGCATCTGTAATTGAATCTATCATGTATGCCATGTTATTTACTCGTCCAGATGTCTCATATGCTTTGAGCATGATGAGCAGGTACTAGTCAAATCTGGGTAAGAGTGACTGGGCTGCTGTAAAGAACATCCTTAAGTACTTAAGAAGGTGTAACTCTTGTTTCCTGTATTTGTATTTTTCTGCTGTATGTCATTTCATTGTACTCTTTTATCAATCTAAGATTCTGTATTTTGTTTCCAGTTATAATAAAGTCATTTCATTTGTTCGACTCAATTTATTTGTGCCCAGTCTATTTCATTTGCATCTTGTCTATCAGCTCAATTTGCTATTTTTCTAGGGGAGTTGACTGATTCATCTCATCAAATTCATATGGCTTAATTATAGTGAATTTTGACTCAATCTCCTATTGAAAACCCTATCTCTTATTGGATCTTATTCATACCCACAACCCAAACTCAATAACCTATTATATATATATACCTAACCCTACCCTAACCTAAACCCGAGCCCCTAACCCTAGCAGCTTTACCCCCCCCCCCCCCCTATTACTGTGCTAACCCCCTTCCCCTGCCTGTTCATCCTCCCATCTCCTTCACCCCACGCACCCCCTTCGCCTCACCTCCGAAACACCCATCTGCAGTCTCCTCCTCATCCTCTGTCACCCTCGACTGCATCACCACCTCGTGCCCCTCACCATCTACTGCACCCCCCGCTGTCTCCTCCACCCATCTCCATCACCATCTTCGTCATCTCCAACCACCAAACCCATTACCCTTCTCCCTATGCTTCGACCTCGTCATCATCCCCCACCTCTACATCTGCCCTCGTCCTCTGCTCTCACCCCCTATCCTGTCGTCTTCTTCATCCGTCGCTATCCCCCATCAACCGCTCGAACCCAACTCCCCGTTGTCTTTCCCCTGCTTCATGTGCACCTCATCGACACCCACAACCCAACTCCTTGATCCCTCTCCATTCACCCCGCAACAACCGAAGACCCCCTCGTCGTCGTCATCATCAACATCCAGAACTCCCACCGTTTGTCTCCTTTGTTTTTGGTGTGAAACAGAGCATCGCTCAAGCTGTCCAGCATTGAAACCGTGGTCGCTGCGTCGATTCCCGACTGCAATGTCGCCGCCATCGTCTTTAGTCATCTCCGCGGTCGCCCGCCATCGCTCTCTCTCTCTTCGTTGAGTTGGAGAAGATGAAGCCACAGTGGGCCATTTCGGTATGTGCTGTGTTGTGGAGTAGCGGATTAGAATCTGTTGTTTGGTGTTGTGGTGTAGGGGAGAGTTGATCAATTGATCTCAGCCGCTCGATTTCCTCCTGATCGTGATGATCACCTTGACCTCCTCTAGATTGAGATCAGGTCAATCAGACCAGATCTGGGCCTCTCGATCTCTTTGCGATTTGGATCATCTTGATCATCTTGATCATCAACATCAGAGCGTTCTGGGCCGTCCGATCTCCATCATCCTGATCAGATCTGATCTGATCTAAGCCGTCTGTTTGTCTCGATCTTGATCACCATCAAGATTCGTGCTGATCCGATCCATTCGATCTCGATCGTTGATCATCGCCCTCATCCAATCAAGGCAAGTACCTTCTTGTACAATTTTGTTGTTGTTCTAGTACAAGCTTTATTTGAAAATACTGCAAGTAGATCGTAGCTGTGAGTGCTCTTTTACTTATCATTTGACGATCTTATTTCATTCCTTATCAATTTCATGATCATAGGAGTCACAATCTTTCATTGATACATATTCGTTTCACAACTAGTTGGATCCGTTTTATCTCCTAATTACTTGAACACATGAAACTAAGAACTACCTGGACTTGTAGATGTATGTTGTATGATGTATGTGTTGATCTTACTTTCTATGAGTTGAGAAATAAATGTGGCTTGCTGATTTGATATCCATTACATCCATATTGTATCACACTCTAATCTAGACTCATAATAGTCATTTATCATGCCATCTTTATATAAAAAAAATTCACATATGCTGTTATTCCGTTTTTACTTGCCGTTTCAACCCCGATAACATCAGAATCTGGACTTTAATTCTAAACATGAAATTTATCTCCAGATGTCTAGTTTAATACCCTTTTGATGGAATTGACTTCCGAGTTATGGTTTGTGATTTATCGCAGTTTTACTACTGCTGTGTCGTAGAATTACAGACTCATGAATTTGCTGCACCACTTTGCTTCGGAATTAAATTAACCATGCTAGCAGTAAGATAATGACTTGAAAAATTTCATACTGACACTAGACACACTAGAGAACATTTCCTAATTTTCTTGAAATTAATTAATGAAGTTTTAGACCTGTTTCTCTATTAAAAACATAGTTTTACAAATTCTGGCTAAACACAAATACTATGTAGTTTGTTATTTTGACACCTAATGCTATAACTTTTATGTATCTTGTTTATATGCACTGGATTCGGTACAGAGTCTAGTTTTTAGATTTTATGACGGATCCAGATTTGCATTCTTGTGGTGGCGGGAGTCACAGTTTTGGTGCAGCAACGTCATGCTGTCCAGAATTGGAATTCTCGTCATTCTTGATAACTTTAATTTATTTTGACTCTTGAATATGTATCCTACCTAGCCTAAACTTGTTCCTTGTTCTTGATCATGTTTACTTATCCTATTTCGCATGTTTTCATGCTTGTCTTGATGATAATAATAAATAACAAGCCGTGGTTTAAGAAAAAGACCATAGTAGTGGACAATATAGGTAAGTGCACTCGGAATGGGGCCCGTGTTTCCCATGTTTTTAAAGTTAAATGGAACTAAGTGTCATGTAGAACTAAGTGCCACATCAGGGGACGACGGGGGCCACCTCTAGAATTTACGGGGGCCACCTTTACAACCCATCACATGATTACATGATTCATGAACGTATTTACCAGTTTTCTTGTTTACAAATTAAATGGAACTAAATGCCATGTAGAACTAAGTGCCACATCAGGGGTTGACGGGGGCCACCTGTAATACCCTGATTTTCATTTATGAAAATTATTATTTTGTATTATTATTTTTGTACGTATTGTGCATGTGCAATTTGGCAGTATAAAATTTTATAATTATTTTCATTGCATAGACAAATGAGTATACATATATATATATATATATATATATATATATATATATATATATATGTCTTTTCTAATTGTTTTTATTAAAGCCCATTCTTTAATAAACATAAGTTTCTTTTATAGCCCAATTGAATTTATTTTTTGTAAACTAATTTGGCCCACTAAAAAAAAGGCCCATGAGTTATTTTCTCTTTTAAAGATAAATTGTAATGTAGACAATTTTTTAGATTATTTTTATAAAGAATAAAATGTACAACTTTTAAAATGGGGGACTATTGAATGCACGTGCATTGCACGTACACGTGTAGTGTGCACTCCTTTAGGCCAGTTTTGAATCGGAGGGAAAGGAAAAGAGAAGTGGAGTTGTGGGAGGTAGTTAACTACAACTTCCCCTTAAATCCTAGCCTTTGGTCCTTAACTCCTAGATTAATCTTAGCCCTTTATTTGTCCCAAAATTTTGTATAAATACCTCCCCCCCTAGCCTAGTTATGCTGGCACTCTTCATTCTCCAAACCTATACTAAGAAAATACAATTATTAGTAGTGAGTTATTAGTAGGAAGTGAGAATAAAAGATTGAGAGAGTGGGTTTTGTGTGTGCTTGCAACAAGGAGGCCGGCTACTAGGAGCTCTCGGGTTGCACTTGGAAGGCTCGGTCTGCATTCAAGGAGGAGGAGGAGCGCTCGTTTGGCAAGCTCGAGAAGGGCTCTTTCGTTTAGGAGGTGTTGTGAATCTTTCTCTCCAAATAAGGTGGGTTGGTTTTCTATATTTCTAACTAGATACCATGTTAGGGGTGATTGAAATGATAATGCGTGAAAGAAACTAATAAGAATATGCTTAATTGGAAAAAGGACTTGCTAGTTGACTAAATTGATTGCTTGATAGATTGCATGTTATCTTGTCATGAATCTTAAGTTGTATGCGAATCGTTTTGTGGTGATGGAATATATGAATTAGAATTGTTGTTAATATCAAAACTAAGTACAAAATGCTAGTAGATGAAATTGTTTGTTTTGTGAGTTTAGTTGGACTTTCGTGATATTGTTTAGAATGAATAAATTATAATATGTTTTGGGTTTATGAAAGAGGGAAAAATAGGGAATTGATGTAGGAAATTTTTATACCAAGTTGTGTTCGAGAAATGTCAAATGAATTATGAAAAGAGTAGTACACAAATTTAAATTATATTTGGAGAATTGAAAAATCCCGCAGTACAGTCGATTGGCCATATGCAACGGTCGACTGCCCTGATCATTGATTCCAAGTTGAAAAATATCGCAGAATAGTCGACTTACTACATTTAACAGTCGACTTCCCTGACCTCCTTAATTTCGGAATTTTGCATTTTTGCGGAACAGCCGACCGACCATATTCGACAGTCAACTTTCCCGAAGCTTCAAGTAAATCTGCCTTCTTTTGTGAGAAAATTCCTATGACGTGTGTCCTAGTATAGATGAGTACAACCTATGAAAATTTATTTGGAGTTATTGGACTAAAATAAAATGTATTTGAGGTGAAATTGTACTCGAAACTATTGTTTTCTTATAATTTCGTAAAAATGTAGATTTTCATGAGGTGATTAATGTAAATGTTAAAAAGCAAAATTGATGGAAGGAAAATATAATTGTTAAGTTTTATATGAGTTATTCTTATTAAAGAATAGTGTGACAATAGTGAGGTTGTGAATATTCACTTTGACTAGATATTTGTGATATGATTTTAAATGTTGAAATAAATGTTGGTTATGAAATGTATGATAGATAATTGAACTTCATGTATGATTATTGACTCATGAAAAGATTGGGAATCA
Organism: Hemerocallis citrina; assembly: GCA_017893485.1. Taxonomy (NCBI): domain Eukaryota; kingdom Viridiplantae; phylum Streptophyta; class Magnoliopsida; order Asparagales; family Asphodelaceae; genus Hemerocallis; species Hemerocallis citrina. Next base: position 48,254,519 of record CM030367.1, read on the forward strand.
TGTGATTGATAAAGAGAAATATTCTTGAGTATGACAACTCAGATTGTGAATTTGTGAATTGAAATTGAAAATTAGGGTGTAGCCAAAACTCACGCCGACAAGTGAAAAGTGATGAGATATGATAATTGAAATTGAAAAGACCAAGTTTGGGTCAATGTGAAATGAAAGAAATAAGACCGGTATTGGTGAGAGGGCTAAGCCTAAGAGATTGATTTTGTTCATGACTTCATTAAATTAAGGATTAGTACATAGTGAAGAGGTGATGAAAGTGAGAGAAAAACACAAGTATGAGAGCCTTGAGTCTACGATGTGGGTGTGATTCACAGTTTGTCTTCACGATGCGTCGTGACATGACGTGGGCAGTACTCCAGAATTATCGGGATCTTGGCGACGCTTGTAGGGGTGTTTGGTGACTACGACAGGATCGTGTGCCATGAAGGAGGCTGAATTGTCCATAGATAGTCTTCACGATGCGTCGTGGCATGACATGGGATTCCCCTCCAGTGTTTCTGTACATGAGCTCGTACTCATAGAACATCTAGGATACTTACCGTAGGTACAGTAGTAGATTAAGTCATGACGAGGGATTGAACCTTACAAGATGAAGAATGATTAAGAGGCTTGCCCTCAGACCTATGTAGTATGGGATGCATAGAATCCGAACAAGTGCGCATTAGTGTCATATAATATAAATAACTGCATTAAGGACTAAGTGCACAATCACAACACGACATCAATAGGGTATTCCCCTTAGTTTGATATGTGAACAAGTTAGTGTTTGTTAAATATGGAAAATCAATCATACTGTTTCCGGCATAGAGAGGATGGCCGTGTATAATATTCGTCGGTTGAATAAACCTGACTTACCCACAGTTTTGTATGCAGGGTAAATGGCATGAAATAGATTAAAGAAGAACTGATGCTTATAGATTATTCAAATGTTGTTGTACTTGTATATAAATGTTATAAATTTGCTTCCGCTGTAAAATATAAAGTGTAAAGATTTCTTGTAACTCTGATGTAAAGTGAAAAGTTTTAAAATCCTTGTAAAATTGTACGAAAGAAGTGTAAAGATCCTGTGGAATCTCGAATTCAGTTGTACTTTGGAATTCGGGGTGTTACAGAGTGGTATCAGAGACACGCTTCATAATAGTACAAATTTATAAGGAACGACACCCTAGAAGTGGACATTATAGTGTGCGTTGAGTCTAGAGATTTAAATGTAAGTCACTTACATTTGTGTTGCTCTATGATTTATGCTTTTTTCTCCCTTTTCTAAGATGGCTGATCACTTCGACCCTGCTGAGACGACAATTGGCATATCATAGAGGAAGATTATTATCCTAGGACAAGTGGATTCTGAGGAAGAGTACTATCCAGGGCAAGCAGACTCCGACAGAGAGGAATGGCCTGAGTCCCAGAGATCACTTCACCTCCAGACTGATCTGATGACTCTTCTGACGAAGAAGAAGAACCAGTTCCAAGTAGTCTTGTGATATCTCGTCAGAGGTAGGTAGAAACACTGCGGGAGAGAGTCGGACTATTGGAGACTCAGTTGGCAAAGCTGAAGGATGATTTTGCAATTCTCAGTCATCGTGTATGGGAACTCGAGAAGAGGGAAAACATGACTGATGTACTGTAGGAAGAAATTGAAGAACTACAGGGAGAGCTTCGTGAAGCCAAGAGGAACCGTAGGAGTTAGACCGTTGTATCGTCTACTGCTTTCATTTTGATGTCAAAATTGTTTTAAATTCGAATGTATAAAGTTGGAAATTCAATGAAATGGAAATATTGACTCAAAAGTTCATGTTTTCACACTTGGAATTTAATGGATCTTTTTGCATCAGAACATGGCTGGACGAAGAGCAAGAAATGGTGAAGGTCTGGACTTGGAAACGGAACAAGCGAGGGTCTATCAGACACTCAATGCCATGGCCATGAATCAGAATCAGGGAAGGGTGCCTGCGAGTCCGGTACCCGAAGCAATCAAACTCGTGGAATCATTTAAACGGATGAAACCACCTGTGTTTGAAGGGAAGTCAGACCCTGACACGGCTGACAAATGGATCAGGCAGGTAGAGACTATTTTCGAAGTTTTGGAGACCCCTGAAGGCAGCAAGGTGAAGTTGGCGACTCTGCAATTCGAGAAGGATGTGGCTGTGTGGTGGCAGTCAATGAAGCGGACGATGGGATGCTTGGTTCTTGGTTGGGAAGAATTTTTGGAGGAATTCCGCAGTCATTACTTTCCTTCAGACGTCCAGAAGAAGAAGGCCATGGAGTTTCTGTCGCTGCAACAAGGTGGCATGTCAGTTAGAGAGTATGAGAACAAATTCACTCAGCTCTCAAGGTATGCTCCTGAATTGGTGATGGATGGGGCGAAGGAGGCTCGTAAGTTCGAGCATGGGTTGAGACCGAGCCTGAGATCTAAGATGATACCCCTCGGTATCAGGAGGTTTGACAAGCTGGTCAAACGCGCAACAGCCACGGAAGCAGACATGGAGCAGTCTGGTAAGAGGCCTGCAAATTCTGGGAATTTCAAGGGACAACCATCGGCACAAAGGTTCAAACCGACAGGGGCGAATGCTATCAGTGTGGGTGGAGGACCCAGGAACAATGTTGTGAGACCTCTTGCGGTAAATTGCTACAACTGCGGTGAGACAGGACATTACAAATCTCAATGCCCCAAACCGCAGAATGTTAATCGCAATGCACCAATGCAGCAGATTGGGAAGAGACCGTACCAGCAAGGGCGAGTTTTGCCTTGACTGAAGCTGATGCTGTTGAGGTAGATCATGTCATCACTGGTACGAGGGCGGATGTTTAGAGGTTTATGTTGTTTCCTTTTCCCATTTATTTAGTGAACTGTTACGTAATGAGTGTATATTATGTAACAGGAGAACTTTATTTGAAGGGAATGAAAGCTGTTGTTTTGTTCGATACTGGATCCTCTCATACTTTTGTGTCTCCTAAATTTGCTAAAGTGTTGGGAGTTGAACCGAAGATTTTTCCAGGCAAGATCTTAGCAGTAGCTACTGCATCAGGGGAGACTTTAACCACTGATCGGTACTATGCGGATTGCGAGATTGTGATTGGGGACAGAACATCGGAATTGATCTAATCGAGCTGACTATCTTGGGAGTCGATGTTATCATTGGCATTGATTGGATATCGATGTACAGTGCAAGCATCGAGTGCAAGACCAAGACGGTAACAGTGAAGGCTCCAGGTGGACCTGAAGTCACTTTCCAAGGGAAGAAGAAGTGTTCTAGGCTGGTGGCAGCTATCCGCAAGGAAGAGATTCCTTTGGAAGTGCAAAGGATTCCTGTGGTTCGGGACTATCCGATTGTGTTCTTGGATGATTTGCCTGGGTTACCCCCGCAACGTGATGTAGAGTTCAACATCACTATTCAACCGAGAAGTGCACCCATTTCTAAGGCACCATATAGGATGGCTCCTGTGGAATAGGATGAGGTGAAACAGCAGATTGAGGAACTGTTGGAGAAAGGCTTTATTCAACCTAGTGCGTCAGCTTGGGGAGCACCAGTGCTTTTGGTAAAGAAGAAGGATGGATCGATGAGGATGTGTATCGATTACCGAGAGCTGAATAAGGTCACTGTTCAGAATAAGTATCATATTCCTCGAATTGATGATTTGTTCGATCGTCTACAAGGAGCTGTTGTTTTCTCCAAAATAGATCTTCGATCTGGATATTACCAAGTTCGAGTGAAAGCTGAAGATGTGCACAAAACTGCATTTAGAACTCGACATAGGCATTACGAATTCTTAGTTATGCCATTTGGAGTGACGAATGCGCCTGCAATCTTCATGGACATGATGAACATAGTTCTGAGGCCGTTAATTGATTCTTTCGTCGTGGTGTTTATCGACGATATTCTCGTGTACTCCAAGTCAGAAGAGGAGCACACCGAGCATCTAGCAGCAGTTTTGAGGAAGCTAGGAAGAGCAGGAGTTGTATGCCAAGCTGTCCATGTGTGATTTCTGGAAATATGAAGTGGCATTCCTAGGTCACATCCTTTCTAAGGAGGGAGTGGCAACTGATCCTCAGAAGATAGAGACAGTGAGAGATTGGGCAAGGCCTACTACAGTGAAGGAAGTCAAAAGTTTTCTTGGATTGACTGGATACTACAGGAGATTCATTCAAGGTTATGCTCAGTTAGCTGTACCGCTTACTAGTTTGACCAAGAAGAATGTGAACTTCAAGTGGACTGAGCAATATGAGGCAAGCTTTCAGGAGTTAAAAGAGAAGCTGACTACTGCAGCTATTTTGGCTTTGCCTAGAGCAGGTGTTGAGTATGATGTTTACAGCGATGCTTCACATCGTGGGCTTGGTTGTGTCTTGATGCAAGAAGGAAGGGTGATCGCTTATGGGTTTAGGTAACTACGACCACATGAGAAGAAATATCCGACTCATGATCTGGAGTTGGCTGCGATTATCTTTGCCTTGAAGCAATGGAGACACTACATGTACAGTGAGAAATTGAACATGTACACGGACCACAAGAGTTTGAAGTACATATACCAGCAGAAGGATCTGAATTTGAGGCAACGGAGATGGTTGGAAGTGCTTGAGGTCATGCGACCTGATATCAAGTATCATCCTAGGAAAGCTAATGTTGTTACTGATGCACTTAGTCGCAAGAGCAGTTTATCCAATTTGATTACAACTCAGAAGCATCTGGTGGAAGAATTGAATAGAGCCGGTATAGACGTTGTCTTGCAAGGATTGGGAGCATCTTTAGCTCAGTTGAGGCTTCAGCCTACATTGAATGGAAGGATTATTGCAAGTCAGGAGGTTGATGCTGATATCTAGGAGATGAAGGAGCAGGTTGGTGCTGGCAGGTTGCCCGGATTTCAAATCAGAGATGGAGTGCTATGGTTCGGAGATAGACTGTGCGTTCCAAATTAGGCGGACCTAAAAGAGAGTATTCTTCAGGAGGCACATGCTACTCTTTTGTCGGTATATCCTGGGAGTACTAAGATGTACAGAGACATCAAACCTCATTTCTGGTGGTTAGGTTTGAAGCGGGATGTGGCTGTGTGGCGAAGTGTGAGATTTGTCAGCAAGTCAAAGCCGAGAATCAGAGGCCCGGAGGTCTATTACAACCGTTACCTATTTCGGAATGGTAGTGGGATAACATCAGTATGGATTTCATTACGGGATTGCCCAAGAGTCCTAAAGGCAATGAAGTGATTTGGGTTATAGTCGATCGACTAACCAAGTCCGCTCACTTTTTGGCGATGAAACTCACTGCTTCGATGGACAAGTTAGTTGAATTGTACATTGGCGAGATCATCAGGCTCCATGGTGTTCCGTCAAGTATTGTGTCTGATCGAGATGCGCGGTTTACTTCGCATTTCTCGAGGAGTTTTCAGACAGTTTTAGGTATCAAGACGGATTTTAGCACTGCTTTTGTAGTACCCCATATTTTTAAAAACTATTTTTGATATTAGAAAATGAATTAAAATGATTTTCTGGATATTTAATAAATATTTTCTGAAGATTTACCTTTTTACACGTGCGAAACACGTGCAAATATTTTCTTGAAAGGATCAAAAGGCAAAATTATTTTGTGGAAAATCATTATTTATAATTTGAGATTATTTGTGATTTTCTGAATTTTTCTGAATAAAGAAACTATTTTTATAAATACCTCGAAAGAGAGGGGCTTTTATGTAAAAAGCCGTTTTGATCTCAAATAAATTATGAAAATTCGTTTTTACAGATTTTTGGGCTTTCCATGGTCATCATTGAAATTAAAATATATTTAAATTTAATTTAGAGTCGATTTGGTAAAGATTTAAACAAATATGGTGCTTTTGCAAATATGGAATTTATGTTGGATCTTGTGCAAATATTTTTCTGGTAAGTAAAATTCAGATATTTTAATTGGAAAATATAATATGTATTATTAGATATTATTTCTGAACTTTCTGGATTTTAACGAATATTTTATAATGTATTTGCAAATATTACAAAAAGAAGGGCCTTTTGTGCAAATTTGCCACCCTGAGTCAAATCCAAATTTTCTTTATTTCTGGGCTGTTTTGTATTTGCTGGAAAACTCAGTGGAAAAAATTTTTTGATTTGGATTTGATTTATTTAACTTATTTTAACTAAGAAAGGTTTATATATGTAAAGTAATAATTGTTAAAGGATTATTTTGCAAATGTGTTTCGAAACCCTAATTCTTCATTTCTGGCCTATATAAAAGTGGAGTGCAGCTGTCTTTCGCTGCACAATACAAGTTTTATTATTTTTATTTTTCTTGGAGATTGAAAGAGAAGATTTTGGATCTCGCGAAGAAAAGGTTTCTTATCAAGGTTTCTTCATTTAAGGTGAGTGATGTAAATTATTTTGTTGTTGTTTGTTTTTCTTTTGATTTGTGTATGTTGTATGAGAATGATATGAATGTTTGATTGATCTTGAATATTGGATTTCATCTATTAGAAAGCATGCTAAGGTTTGATATGAATATGTATGTTGGATGGATGAAAAATTGGATCTTTGAGAAGAACCCTAGATATTTGCATGTGAATGATTTTAGAATTGTTGGAGAACCTAATATAAATTGTGAGAAGGCATTTTCTTTGAATTATTGCTGATTTGATTGAGTATGAGGGATGTTATGCATTAATTAATTAAAGATGAGATTTTTGGGACTATTGGTGAGTTGGATGAAAACAATTTGGCCATGTTGATGATAATTTTGTTTGTTTATGAATCAACTATTGAGATTAGTTGAGATTGAGTTTGAGAAATTTGAGAATGAGTAATGGAATAAAAGATCATGTTTTGAGGATTGAGTTATGATGACCAAAATTTGAGATTCAGTTGAATTTGAGGAAATATATCCAATTGGGATTTTCTTTTGAGATTTGGTTTTGACGTGGTTTGGATCTGAATACGAAGCAATTTCAACGAACAATTAATTTTAGAAACTCTATTTTGTTTGTAGGCACAATTTATGTTTTATTTTGAAGAAGTTTATCAAAAAGTTATTTTTATCAATTTAAGTTGTTTTTTATTGGTTTATATGGATCTTTGTATATCCTATAAGTTGTATTTGATCATATCAAAAATATACTTTTTATAGATTTCGTTTGTAAAGTAAATCTTCGTGACGTTTGAAATGTGCACAACCAAAGTATACAGTCTGTAGGTCGGCAGTCGACTGGTATGACTTCTCAGTCAACTGGCACGACCCGGCTGCTGTTTCAATAGTATTCTTGAAATTTCGTCTGGACAATCGACTGGGGACTTTTACAGTCGACTGGTACCACTCAGATTACTTTCTCGATGTTATTGTAATTTCTCCCTCTAGACAGTCGACCTATACTATTAGCAGTCGGCTGCTATACTTAGACTTATTTTCCTAAAAAATTACTGGATTTCTCTCTAGACAGTCGACTGGTGAGTTTTGCAGTCGACTGTAAATACTTAGATTTTATTTTCTTAAAGATGTTAGTTTTTTTTGCTCTGGACAGTCGACTGATGACCCTTTTACAGTCGACTGTTGCTGATATTTTCTTGAGGTATTCTGATGTTCTTTAAATGATTTATTCTTTAAATATTTCGGATCTATAACTTACTATTCTAAATATTATTCTTTCTATAGAATATATGTTTTCAAGATATTTCTTGGATGGATTTGGACTTTGGAATTTATAAAGACTTGGAATTTGTTGATTGGAGAAGTTTCTACTTATGATCGTTTTGTCAATGGATTAGTGAGTTTTGGTCTTGTTGAGATCTCTAGAGGGTTGAGTGGGAGTCCTGTGAACCGGCAGTTGAGATTTGTTGAGTTAGACCTGGGAGGTCTTGGTTTAGTTGTTGTTGAGTATTTAAGTCCGGCAGGATACACTGACTCTAGAGATGGAGATTTTGTGTTTTAATAATAATCAACTTAAGGACAGGCACTAGGGAGGATGTGATAGAACTTGGAAAACGTAAGTATAGGCTCATGGTTTTATTTAGTCCAACAGATGCGTTCCAGGATTGTTTGTTGTTCTGTCTCGAGAGGACATTTGTGTGTTCGCGTGTCGAGGGTTCGCTGGCCTATTCACGGAGCAAGCAGGGTGCATTTGCATGTCGAGGGTCGGCAGGCCTAACACAGAATGTACCTGGTGTATCTGCACGTCGAGGGCCTTGCAAGCCTATTCGTGGGTTACACAGGTTTGGGAGATGATTCTCCGGTTGTTGTTTTTGAGCTATCTTATATGATGCTTGCGCGTCGAGGGCTATGGTGCCTATTCGCGAAGTATTCTGGATCTTGTTTTCCATCACCGTAGTAGGATTAGTTGCATAACGAGGGGTTATCCCTATAAAGTGGAGATCGTTAAGGGCTTGCACCGGACCTATGCACTATGGAATGCATAGACTCCGACAATTATGCATTAGAGAGTCAGCATATAGTGATTGTGTTTTCTTGACTTGGCTTTATGCTTGTATTTTCCTGTTTTTCCTACACTCGACACTTTGTCTAGATTCACTCGTCGTTTTCATGAATTACTTTCACTATCTTATAATCCTTGATGTTTTCATGCTTTACTTATTTGTTATTTCTCATTCATTTACTCTTGTTGTTAATACATGTTGTTGGTGGCTTTATCCCTTATGATATAATTATGTTGCTTGGTTTGTTTTTATGTCACTCACACCTTTATGACTGACCCCTTTAGTTTTGGGGATTAGGGATCATCTCTAGCCTCATGTGTTACGGGTTGTTGCTTAGAGCTTGGAGGTTTGGATGCTTGAGATAGTTTTGAGATAAATTGATATAATAGAGCTTTTGTGTAAAATTTGTAAAAGAAGTGTTGTAAAAAGAAAGTTTGTAATTCAAGGTGTTTGTATTTCCGCTGTGTTTTGTAAATAATTGTTGTAACAAAAGTTTGAAATAAAAATTATCTGTGTTTTTGGCTATGTGTACTATTACATTGAAGTTGATGCTGAGAATTATGCCACGTATTTTCTAAGATATTATATTAGAAATTCGGGGCGCTACAGAGATTGGTATCAGAGCATGCTTCAATAGTAATAACAGATATAGTATGAAAAGCCAACCTAGGTGTGGACACTAGAGCGTGAGTACCTAGGTGTGGACATTAGATGTGAGTATCACGTAGAGTTAGAACATGATATTTGGTTTGGGGTATGGTGAGGTTTTACAATAGGGTATTGATGTGGATGTGAATTGTGTTGTGATGCTCTAACTTTACCCTCGTTTTGCAGTATTCTGTAGAATGACAGGACCTAGAACCAGGAATGGTGGTAACAATGGTGATGGATCTGGAAGTTCTCGAGGAACTGGAATTGATCTCGAGGCCGAATTTTCCAGGGTGTATCAGACTTTGGAGGCACTGATGGCATCTAATTTGGCACAGAATCAAAACCAGAATCATGGAGCTGGACCAGGATTGGTTAACGCTGATCCCATCAAGCAGATCGAGTCCTTCAAGAGGATGAGGCCGCCAGTTTTCGAGGGGCAATCTGATCCAAACGAAGCTGATGATTGGATTAAACGGATGGAGACAATCTTCGAGGTCTCGAAAACTCCGGCAGTCAATAAGGTGAAGTTGGCCACGATGCAATTGGAGAAGGATGCTGGTGTTTGGTGGGAATCGGTAAAGAGAACTTTGGGGAACCAGCAAATGACTTGGGAGACTTTTCTAGAAGAGTTCAGAGAGCATTTCTTTCCTTTGGACATTCAGGAGAGGAAAGCGACAGAATTCTTAAATTTATAGCAGGGCAGCATGACCGTGAGAGAGTATGAGACCAAGTTCGCCTAGTTGTCGAGGTATGAACCAGAGTTGATCGTTGGCGAGGCGAAGAAGGCCAAGAAGTTTGAGCAGGGCTTGAGGCCAAACTTGAGGTCGAGAATGATTTCGCTGGGCATAAGGAGGTTCGACAAGCTGGTTAGGAAAGCAGCTATGACAGAGGAAGACATGGATCAGTTCCAGAAGAAGTAAGAGACCTGGAGCAAGAACAAGAGGCCAGCAGATGGTCAGAGTGGAAGGGAATTTCCAGCAAAGCAGGGCAAGTTCAGTGGGCCAGTGAAGAAGGCGCCTACAGTTCAAGGTGTGACTTGTTTCAATTGTCGAGAAACAGGTCATTATCTGGTAGCATGCGCCAAGCCTCGGAAGGTGCAGGTGTGTTATCATTGTGGTCGTGAAGGGCATATCCGACCAAACTATCTGCAGCTGAAGAAAGATGGTACAAGGGAAGGCAAAGTTCTGAGGCAAGGGCAAGTGTTCGCATTGACTGAGGAGGATGCGGGTAACTCAGGGATGTGATCCGGGTGTGCAAGAATTTGAATTCATTCATTTTGTATTAAGTAAAACTGTTATTTTGAGAATAATTGGAGATTGAGTATCTTTCTTCATGTAACAAGGTTTGTTTGGTTAATGGAATAAAAACAGAAGTTTTATTTGATACTATTTTCTTGCATACATTTGTGTCGCCCAAATTCTTGTTAGTCTTAGGTGTGGAGCTTGAGGTGTTTCCAAGCAGGGTCTTGAGATGGCTATCCTTAGTCATGTCCTTTCTAAGGAGGGAGTGGCCACTGATCCTCGGAAGGATGAAGTAGATTGTGGGAGGTCAGAGTTTGATGCAGGAGTTCAGAGGTTGTTGCGGCATGGCTTTCAATGGCAAGTTATCAGAGTTGCGCAGCAGAAGTTTGTTCTTCTTTCTGGATTCTTTGTATGATGGTGTTCCTTCTGTATGTTTGTATTTCTTTTTGTTGGAATGCATTCTTCTGTGTGATTGTATTTCATAAATTATGTTTCCATTTATGAGATATTGCATTCCTTATTGGTGTGTTTGTTTGGACCTCATTAGCAGTAGTTCTGAGGATAGAATTCTTCTAAGGAGGGAGTGATTTAGTACCCCGTATTTTTAAATACAATTTTTGAGATTAGAAAATGAATTAAAATGATTTTCTGGATATTTAATAAATATTTTCTGAAGATTTATCTTTTTACACGTGCGAAACACGTGCAAATATTTTCTTGAAAGGATCAAAAGGCAAAATTATTTTGTGGAAAATCATTATTTATTATTTAAGATTATTTGTGATTTTCTGGATTTTTCTGAATAAAGAAACTATTTTTATAAATACCTCAAAAGAGAGGGGCTTTTATGTAAAAAGCCGTTTTGATCTCAAATAAATTATGCAAATTCGTTTTTACTGAATTTTGGGCTTTCCATGGTCATCATTGAAATTAAAATATATTTAAATTTTATTTAGAGTCGATTTGGTAAAGATTTAAACAAATATGCTGTTTTTGCAAAATATGGAATTTATGTTGGATCTTGTGTAAATATTTTTCTGGAAAGTAAAATTCCGATATTTTAATTGGAAAATATAATATGTATTATTAGATATTATTTCTGAATTTTCTGGATTTTTACGAATATTTTATGATGTATTTGCAAATATTACAAAAAGAAGGGCTTTTGTGCAAATTTTCCACCCTGAGTCAAATCCGAATTTTCTTTATTTCTGGGCTGTTTTGGATTTGCTGGAAAACTCAGTGGTAAAAGGATTTGATTTTTGTTTTGATTTATTTAACTTATTTTAACTAAGAAAGGTTTATATATGTAAAGTAATAATTGTTAAAGGGTTATTTTGCAAATGTATTTCGAAACCCTAATTCTTCATTTCCGGCCTGTATAAAAGTGGAGTGCAGCCGTGTTTCACTGCACAACACAAGTTTTATTATTTTTATTTTTCTTGGAGATTGAAAGAGAAGATTTTGGATCTCACGAAGGAAAGGTTTCTTATCAAGGTTTCTTCATTGAAGGTGAGTGATGTAAATTATTTTGTTGTTGTTTCTTTTTCTTTTGATTTGTGTATATTGTATGAGAATGATATGAATGTTTGATTGATCTTGAATGTTGGATTTCATCTATTAGAAAGCATGCTAGGGTTTGGTATGAATATGTATGTTGGATGGATGAAAAATTGGATCTTTGAGAAGAACCCTAGATATTTGCATGTGAATGATTTTAGATTTGTTGGAGAACCTAATATAAATTGTGAGAAGGCATTTTCTTTGAATTATTGCTGATTTGATTGAGTATGAGGGATGTTATGCATTAATTAATTAAAGATGAGATTTTTGGGACTATTGGTGAGTTGGATGAAAACAACTTGGCCATGTTGATGATAAATTTGTTTGTTTATGAATCAACTATTGAGATTAGTTGAGATTGAGTTTGAGAAATTTGAGAATGAGTAATGGAATAAAAGACCATGTTTTGAGGATTGAGTTATGATGACTAAAATTTGAGATTTAGTTGAATTTGAGGAAATATATCCAATTGATCTGAATACGAAGCAATTTCAACGAACAACTAATTTTAGAAACTCTATTTTGATTGTAGGCACAATTTATGTTTTATTTTGAAGAAGTTTATCAAAAAGTTTTTTTTTTATCAATTTAAGTGGTTTTTGATTGGTTTATATGGATATTTGTATATCCTATAAGTTGTATTTGATCATATCAAAAATATACTTTTTATAGATTTCATTTGTAAAGTAAATCTTCGTGACGGTAGAAATGTGCACAACCAGAATATACGGTCTGTAGGTCGGCATTCGACTGGTATGACTTCTCAGTCGACTGGCACGACCCGGCTGCTGTTTCAATAGTATTCTTGAAATTTCGTCTGGACAATCGACTGGGGACTTTTATAGTCGACTGGTACCACTCAGATTACTTTCTCGAAGTTATTGTAATTTCTCCCTCTGGACAGTCGACCTATACTATTAGCAGTCGACTACTATACTTAGACTTATTTTCCTAAAAAATTACTGGATTTCTCTCTAGACAGTCGACTGGTGAGTTTTGCAGTCGACTGTAAATACTTAGATTTTATTTTCTTAAAGATGTTAGTTTTTTTTGCTCTGGACAGTCGACTGATGACCCTTTTACAGTCGACTGTTCTGATATTTTCTTGAGGTATTCTGATGTTCTTTAAATGATTTATTCTTTAAATATTTCGGATCTATAACCTTACTATTCTAAATATGATTCTTTCTATAGAATATTTGTTTTCCAGATATTTCTTGGATGGATTTGGACTTTGGAATTTATAAAGACTTGGAATTTGTTGATTGGAGAGGTTTCTCCTTATGATCGTTTTGACGATAGATTAGTGAGTTTTGGTCTTGTTAAGATCTCTAGAGGGTTGAGGGGGAGTCCTGTGAAGCGGCCGTTGAGATTTGTTGAGATAGACCTGGGAGGTCTTGGTTTCGTTGTTGTTGAGTATTTAAGTCCGGCAGGATACACTAACTCTAGAGATGGTGATTTTGTGGTTTAATAATAATCAACTTAAGGACAGGCACTAGGAGAGATATGATGGAACTTGGGAAACGTAAGTATAGGCTCATGGTTTTGTTTAGTCCAACAGATGCGTTCTAGGACTGTTTCTTGTTCTGTCTCGAGAGGATATTTGTGTGTTAGCGTGTCGAGGGTCTGCAGGCCTATTCATGGAGCAAGTAGGGTGCATTCGCGTGTCAAGGGTCGGCACGCCTATTCACGGAATGTACCTGGTGTATCTGCACGTCGAGGGCCTTGCAAGCCTATTCGTGAGTTACACCGATTTGGGAGATGATTCTCCGGTTGTTGTTTTTGAGCTATCTTACATGATGCTTGCGCGTCGAGGGCTGTGGTGCCTATTCGTAAAGTATTCTGGATCTTGTTTCCCATCACCGTAGTAGGATTAGTTGCATAACGAGGGGTTATCCCTATAAAGTGGAGATCGTTAAGGGCTTGCACCGGACCTATGCACTATGGAAAGCATAGACTCCGACAAGTATACATTAGAGACTCAGCATATAGAGATTGTGTTTTCTTGACTTGGCTTTATGCTTGTGTTTTCCTGTTTTTCCTACACTTGACACTTTGTCTAGATTCACTCGTCTTTTTCATGAATTACTTTCACTGTCTTATAATCCTTAATGTTTTCATGCTTTACTTATTTGTTATTTCTCATTCATTTATTCTTGTTGTTAATACATGTTGTTGGTGGCTTTATCCCTTATGATATAATTATGTTGCTTGGTTTGTTTTTATGTCACTCACACCTTTATGGCTGACCCCTTTTGTTTTGGGGGTTAGGGATCATCTCTAGCCTCATGTGTTACGGATTGTTTCTTAGAGCTTGGAGGTTTGGATGCTTGAGATAATTTTGAGATAAATTGATATAATAGAGCTTTTGTGTAAAATTTGTAAAAGAAGTGTTGTAAAAAGAAAGTTTGTAATTCAAGGTGTTTGTATTTCCGCTGTGTTTTGTAAATAATTGTTGTAACAAAAGTTTGAAATAAAAATTATCTGTGTTTTTGGCTATGTGTACTATTACATTGAAGTTGATGCTGGAAATTGTGCCACGTATTTTCTAAGATATTATATTATAAATTCGGGGCGCTACAGCTTTTCATCTGCAAACAGATGGGTAGACCGAGAGAGTCAACCGTATTCTTGAGGATATGCTTCCGTGTTGTGTACTAGACTTTGGAGGCAGTTGGGAAAGGCATTTACCTTTGGTAGAGTTTGCCTACAATAATAGTTTTCAGACTAGCATCGGGATGGCACCGTACGAAGCTTTGTATGGCAGGAAGTGCAGAACACTGGTTTGTTGGTTTAAAGTTAGGGAGCGTCAGTTGTTTGGGCCTGAGCTTGTGCAGCAAACCTCTGAAAAGATTGATCTGATCAGGAAAAGGTTAGTGGAGGCTCAGAGCAGGCAGAAGAGCTATGCAGACAACCTGAAAAGGGACCTTGAGTTTGAGGAAGGTGACTTCGTCTTTCTGAAAGTATCGTCCAGTGAAGGTGTGATTCGATTTGGCAAAGACGGGAAGTTAGCCCCGAGGTTTATAGGCCCATATAAGATATTGAAAATGATCGGAAAAACTGCTTACCGGACCGGATGAGTTATCTCAGGTGCACAATGTCTTTCATGTGTCTATGCTAAGAGGTTATATTCCAGATCCGAGTCATCGTTTGCCTGAAGTGTCGGAAGGTTTGCAATTGGATCTCAATTACATCGAGTCTCCTGTCGAGATTGTTGATCGTCGAGAGAAAGTCTTGAGGAATAAGACGATACCGATGGTCAAGGTAGTCTGGAGAAACCATCTGGTTGAAGAGGCTACTTGGGAGTCTGAGGAAAGGATGTTGAGGGATTATCCTAAGCTTTTTCCTTGATTTGTATTTTGTCTTTCTTTTGCTTGTTGTGTGTGTTTTATTTCTCGCTCTTGACTGTAGTTCCAGGGACGGAACTATTCTAAGGAGGGAGTGTTGTAATACCCTGATTTTCATTTATGAAAATTATTATTTTGTATTATTATTTTTGTACGTACGTATTGTGCACGTGCAAATTTGCAGTATAAAATTTTATAATTATTTTCATTGCATAGAAAAATGAGTATATATATATATATATATATATATATATGTCTTTTCTAATTGTTTTTATTAAAGCCCATTTTTCTTTAATAAACATAAGTTTCTTTTATAGACTAATTTAATTTATTTTTTGTAAACTAATATGGCCTATTAAATAAAGGCCCATGAGTTATTTTCTCTTTTAAATACAATTTTTTAGATTATTTTTAGATTATTTTTTAGATTATTTTTATAAAGAATAAAATGTATAGCTTTTAAAACGGGGGACTATTGAATGCACGTGCATTGCACGTACAGGTGTAGTGTGCACTCCTTTTGGCCGGTTTTGAATGGGAGGGAAATGAAAAGAGAAGTGGAGTTGTGGGAGGTAGTTTTTGTGATCATGGTTGGTTACTACAACTTCCCCTTAAATCCTAGCCTTTGGTCCTTAACTTCTAGATTAATCTTAGCCCTTTATTTATCCCAAAATTTAGTATAAATACCCCCCCCCCCTCCCCCCCGGCCTCTAGCCTAGTTATTCTGGCACTTTTCATTCTCCAAACCTATAGTAAGAAAATACAATTATTAGTAGTGAGTTATTAGTAGGAAGTGAGAATAAAAGATTCAGAGAGTGGGTTTTGTGTGTGCTTGCAACAAGGAGGCCGGCTACTAGGAGGTCTCGGGTTGCACTTGGAAGGCTCAGTTTGCATTCAAGGAGGAGGAGGAGGAGCGCTAGTTTGGCAAGCTCGAGAAGGACTCTTTCGTTTAGGAGGTGTTGTGAATCTTTCTCTCCAAATAAGGTGGGTTGGTTTTCTATATTTCTAACTAGATACTATGTTAGGTGTGATTGAAATGATAATGCGTGAATGAAACTAATAAGAATACGCTTAATTGGAAAAAGGACTTGCTAGTTGATTAAATTTATTGCTTGATAGATTGCATGTTATCTTTTCATGAATCTTAAGTTCTATGCGAATCGTTTTGTACTGATTGAATATATGAATTTGAATTGTTGTTAATATCAAAACTAAGTACAAAATGCTAGTAGATGAAATTGTTTGTTTTGTGAGTTTAGTTGGACTTTCGTGATATTGTTTAGAATGAATAAATTATAATATGTTTGGGGTTTATGAAAGAGGGAAAAATAAGGAATTGATGTAGGAAATTTTTATACCAAGTTGTGTTCGAGAAATGTCAAATGAATTATGAAAAGAGTAGTACACAAATTTAAATTATATTTGGAGAATTGAAAAATCCCGCAGTACAGTCGACTGGCCATATGCAACGGTCGATTGCCCTGATCATTGATTCCGAGTTGAAAAATATCGCAGGACAGCCGACTTACTACATTTAACAGTCGACTTCCCTGACCTCCTTAATTTCGGAATTTTGCATTTTTGCGGAACAGCCGACCGACCATATTCGACAGTCGACTTTCCCGAAGCTTCAAGTAAATCTGCCTTCTTTTGTGAGAAAGTTCCTATGACGTGTGGCCTAGTATAGATGAGTACAACCTATGAAAATTTATTTGGAGTTATTGGACTAAAATAAAATGTATTTGAGGTGAAATTGTACTCGAAACTATTGTTTTCTTATAATTATAATTTCGTAAAAATGTGGATTTTCTTAACGTGATTAATGTAAATGTTAAAAAGCAAAATTGATGGAAGGAAAATATAATTGTGAAGTTGAAGAATAGTGTGAGAATTGTGAGGTTGTGAATATTCACTTTGACTAGATATTTGTGATATGATTTTAAATGTGGAAATAAATGTTGATTATGAAATGCATGATGGATAATTGAACTTCATGTATGATTATTGACTCATGAAAAGATTGTGAATCATGGGATTGAAAAAGAGAAATGTTCTTGAGTATGACAACTCAGATTGTGAATTTGTGAATTGTAATTGAAAATTAGGGTGTAGCCAAAACTCACGCCGGCAAGTAAAAAGTGATGAGATATGATAATTGAAATTGAAAAGACCAAGTTTGGGTCAATATGAAATGAAAGAAATTATACCGGTATTGGTGAGAGGGCTAACCCTAAGAGATTGATTTTGTTCATGATTTCATTAAATTATGGATTAATACATAGTGAAGAGGTGATGAAAGTGAGAGAAAAACACAAGTATGAGGGCCTCGAGTCTACGATGTGGGTGTGATTCACAGTTTGTCTTCACGATGCGTCGTGACATAACGTGGGCACTACTCTAGAATTATCGGGATCTTGGCGACGCTTGTGGGGTGTTTGGTGACTGCGAGAGGATCGTGTGCCATGAAGGAGGCTGAATTGTCCATAGATAGTCTTCACGATGCGTCGTGACATGACGTGGGATTCCCCTCCAATGTTTCTGTACATGAGCTCGTACTCATAGAACATCTAGAGTTCTTACTGTAGTTACAGTAGTAGATTAAGTCATGACGAGGGATTGAACCTTACAAGATGAAGAACGATTAAGAGGCTTGCCCTCGGACCTATGTAGTATGGGATGCATAGAATCCGAACAAGTGCGCATTAGTGTCATATAATATAAATAACCGCATTAAGGACTAAGTGCACAATCACAACATGACATCAATAGGGTATTACCCTTAGTTTGATATGTGAACGCGTTTGTGTTTGTTAAATATGGAAAATCAATCATACTGTTTCCGGCATAGAGAGGATGGCCGTGTATAATATTCGTCGGTTGAATAAACTGACGTACCCACAGTTTTGTATGCAGGGTAAATGGCATGAAAAAGATTAAAGAGGAACTGATGCTTAGAGATTATTCAAATGTTGGTGTACTTGTATATAAATGTTGTAAATTTGCTTTCGCTGTAAAATGTAAAGTGTAAAGATTTCTTGTAACTCTGATGTAAAGTGAAAAATTTTAAATTTCTTGTAACAAGGATGCATTTTGGAATTCAGGGTGTTACACCACCTCTAGAATTTACGGGGGGCACCTCTGGAAGCCATTACCTGATTACAGGACATGATATAATGATGCACGAGTACACGGCCCTATAAAATCTACCACTAAGTCTAAACATAACTTGTTTGTAAGTAGCAACCATGCGGTAAAATAGTTGGGACGCATGAAGCGCTACCTAGATAGAATTAAATATTAGACTCAAGAATAACTTGTTACTTGTTCACACTTGACACCTGTCTTGCTTGATACTTGTTACTTGATACTTGTTACTTAATGCTTGATACAATTACATGTTCACTTGCCACTTGTTCCTGCTATTGGTACTTGTTACCCAATCCTGTTACTTGAGTTGTCTTACTTGCTAACTAGTCTCTTGAACTCTACTACTTGTTGCATCCTTGTCAAATCATGTTGTATACTCTTGATTCCATATCTTGTTTCATAATTTCTTGCACTTATTTTCATACCCTTGAATGTACTACTTGCGGCCCTAACTTGTACTACGGGTGTTTGTCTTTGTTTCTCCATATTCTTTTGCATGATAATACAGACTATGGAGACGAGTTGACTGCTGGAGTTAGTAAGAAAACCTTCTAGGCTTCGTTTGGGAAAGCTTGCTTTAATTATTTGTAAATGAGTTTATTTAAAATCTGTTGCTGCTTAAAGCTTGTAACGGGCTTGTAGTCCCGAAGTTTTATCTTTGATCCAGATCGTGAATTTATTTGGGATATTTATATTTGTTTCAAATGTTTTCTGTTGATTAATAAATTATTTATGCATGCGTGGTTGAATATATTTTTGCAATATTACTTGTTATGATGCTAAGTCGATCCTACAGCTTATGAATGATGAAAATCATTCGCTGGGCATTGTCACGCACTCGAATTCTGTATTCCTTTTGGGAAGCGAGGCATGAAAAAAGGACTAAGGATTCATTCTTGGTATATGGAGCCAAGGAAGAGCTTGTGGTAAAGGGTTACACTGATGCTAGCTTCCAGTCCGATACGGACGACTCCAAATCATAATCAGGTTTTGTGTTTTGCCTAAATGGTGAAGCTATGAGCTAGAAGAGATCGAAGCAATATACAATAGATGATTCCACCGTAGAGGCTGAGTATATTGCTGCCTCCAATGTAATAAAAGAGGCCGTTTGGATCGGAAAGTACATCAGTGAACTTGGCGTTGTTCCTATCATTGTGGACCCGCTGGACCTCTATTGTGAAACAATGGAGCCATTGCACAAGCTAAGGAACCTAGATCTCACCAGCGATCCAAATATATACTTAGGTGCTTCCATCTCATTCGAGAGATCATCGATAGAGGAGATGTGAAGATATGCAGAGTACCGACAGATGATAACATCGCTGACCCACTGACAAAGCCTCTCTCACAACGAAAGCATGAGTGTCACAATATATCTATAAGGCATCATATGTATTTCTAATTGGCTCTAGTGCAAGTGGGAGATTGTTGGTGTACGCCCTAGTGGTCAGTTGTGTATTGACATTACTAGTTTACATTGTATCATGATATTTATTTCATATTTGAGGTATTTCATTTATTGTGTTGTTTATTGTGATTAAATGAACATAATAAAGTCCTTAGAATAGTAAGTTCAATACCATGAGATGTCAAGTGCATGACTTGATTGTGAGATCCTATTGGTTGTAATCAGAACACTATTCTTAAATGTTCCTAGTCAAGTATTATTGTGAATTAGGACAACAATAATACGTAGAGGCTAGTATCTGCGTAGACTGATGACCATATCTCACGGGTCATGGATATGAGATATAAAGTCATCACATGGGTACATATTAGAGTAATAATCTACTGGACTGACCCACCATGAGAACGCTGCATGGATCGTTACGTGAGAGTCAAAAGTGGTTCTCACAGTGACCATGGTGTATGTAGTCTTTTGACTTGAAGTCACTGCAGTTCCCTACATGAGAAGTTATATGTTTTAATGTCATCAAACCTTGTTCATAATACGGTAATTATAAAGTCGACTATTGGATATACTACAAATCATGCAGAGGGATGTGAGTGACTTGATAGGATTTGTCCCTCTTACCTAACATGAGCGGTATCTATGGGCCCCTTTGATTCCGTGAGACTAAAAAATGCGTGGCCATGCTCAAATCAGTCAATATGAGCTACTGAGCTCATTTGTTTCAGTAAGTCTACTCGGATATCAAGAAACCAAAGACTGAACTATACAAGGGCAACACGCTTTATGCCTTATGGTCAATTTAGATATCTGGACAAAGGGACTAGACTACATTGTAAGATTGGTCACGAATAGGTTATGTCTAATCACTGACATTGTCGTTTCTTGAGTAACAGTGATGTATTGCTAGATACTGCCCGCTGTTTGTAATACTAGAATATGATTTTAGTATTATTGTCAATGTAACGCGAACCTACAGGGTCACACACTTAGAATGAATCGAAATTTAAATTTAAATTCATAAGATGAATTTAATTGGGGATCCAAGGAAGACTTGGACTCCTGACATTGGTTGGTTTTTTATTTAGATTAAATGGGCTGACTAAAGTTCAAAGGCCCACACATGAATCTGAACCTTATCAGAGTGTGGGTCCAACTACCTCATTACTCTATTAGGGTTGATTTTCTGCAACTATATATATGATACGTATATGTGGAAAAGGGTTACATGAGAAAATCCTGGCCGTCACAGAAATTATGAGAGAGAGATCGTGAGGAACATCTTCTTCCCGCAGCTAGCACCGCGGCGTGAGGGAAAGATTGATTTGATATGTTCGTGTGGATATCGTAGAGGCCAAGCAATATTGTAGTATTGTGATCGACATTAATTGGAGAGAGCAAATCCATCTTCAAGGTGTAACTCCTAAACACGATTTATGGTTTTCGCATGGATCCATGGCTAGATTTCAAAATTTCTTTGTAATTTTTTCTCTGTATATTTGATCTGAGACTACCATCGAAACCTAACACCATGAGGACCTTGCGAGGCCATCGAGGCGATTGAAGGATTGTAGACCAAGACATGGTCATGGAAAGGATGCTATTCTTGACAGCTTCGATGGGAGGCCCTCGGCCATGCCCCTCTGGATGTGGGACGAGCATGTTGGCGAGGCGGCTATTCAGGTGGAAGCTGACAAACTTGTTGATCTCATTGAGGGGAAACATCCTCAAGAGGAGGAGGTTGAAGAAGACGGGTGGCTCTTCGGCTTGATGTCGTCGCCTTCTGTTTTTCCCTTGGAGGCATGGCTAAAAACTGCATTTACCGACGAGTACAATCGGATTGCTTTTTCTTATTCCCAGTGTCAGCGCCAATCTGTTGCTGCTAATTTTGGTATGGGGGCAAACAGATGATTTGTGAATTCCTCTAGAACTAATAAAAGCTAATATTTTTACTACTTGCCTATGTTGACAGTTCTCAACGCTGCTGCTGACCTGCAAAAAGTTCGATACACCGGGATTGATCCTGGCTACGAACCCTCCAACACTCAAGTTAGTTATATGAAAGATTATGAAAGAGTTTTTTGGGAGAAAAATACTGATTACTTTTTAATGGTGGGGGTAGAGGGGAATTTATACTCGCCTATGGAACCAGTTTTGAGATAATCATTTCTCTCTACTTCACTATATTTTTGGATAGGAAATGGAATTTGAATTCCATCATCATAATAGATTTGATTTAAACCTTCTCTTAAGGTTAAAAATGAATTTCAATAACTCTTTAAATAATCTTGGGTTCCCGTTTGTAGGGAAAATTACCATTTTGTCCCCGAGAACTTTGAGATCGTGCCCGATTTGAATAGTCCCAATTTGGTTCCATTTCTAGCCATATTACCCGTCTAGCCTCTTATCTCCATCGAATCCTGCTACCTCCAACTCCTGCCATCACCATCTTCTCCGTCCCATTGCACCGTCCACCTGGAGCATCCCCTGTAACCCAACACCCTGAACCTCCAACTCCTTCTTCATCCTCCATCTTAACTGACCACTCTCCTCACTTCTTCCCCACTCAAACAGCCTCAACCCAACAAAAACCCACTACATACACCATATCCTCCAACACCCCCTCCTTGCAACAATACCACATCCAATCGTTCGCTGTCGTTCAGGTTATCATGTCACCACTGTAGCTGACATCACGTCATCTTATCCCATAGTGCTTGCCACTCTCGCACTCATCAAATATAGGCAAGCATTTCTTGAACTCTTGCAATTAGCTCTCATTCATTTCAATCTATCGTATTATCGACTCTTGTTTAATCCATCGCGCTCTATTCAAATCTTGGACCATTCATTACATGCCTATGTTGAATCGTCCTAGTCGATTTTCATTCGATTTGATATTCCTATATAGACCAATAATATTTCATTGTCATGACATCACATTGCATAATCACATAAGCACAAATTCGAAGCATGCTAGGATAAATTAAATTAAATGCAGTATTCTTTTAATAAAATTTGATTAGAAATCAAATAGAAATTCTAATCTAAGTTAGAATTTTTACAAACCCTAATGTTAACGGATGTGGATTTTATTGTGCGGGTCAGGAATTGGCCAGCCAGGTCTGTTTTGTTGTGTTATTGGATTGCAGGATGAAATTGGGCCTGATCCTGAGAGGAATGGGATTTATCCCAAAATAGCATATCCAAATTATTGTGGGCCTAGTTATTGTGAGCGGCTTGGGGATTGAGAGGTCGCATGTTCGAGTCGCATGGGGGCTCAGGTTAATTGTTTTATATGTTTTGTTTTGATTATTTTTGGAATTAGAGTTCTATTTTATAGGAAACCGTTTAACTGGGAGTTGTCACAAATAATTCTGGATTAAACTTTAGAATTTAATTATTGATTAATTTTGGATCTGGAAGCTCATTAAATTATAGTTTGTTTTGATTAAATAAGAAGTTTGGGAATTCTATTTTAATTAGGATTGGGAATTTAATTAAGGAAAAAGTTTATTTGTGTGGAGATTAGAATAATTGAATTCAAACTAGTTGATTAACTTAGAACGCCTCCTATTTATGTTAATAGTGGAATTAAAATGAATATGGAAATAATATTCCTTTGTTGAGAAAAAAAAATCTAGTCAAGTGGTAATAGCAATATTTGGAAAACGAATAAAAAGACAAATTGACTATATGAAGGAATCGATACATGATTACTGTAAGAGTTAGGGTTAATTTAGAAAAACCTAGAGTAAGATGTGGGTATGTTCTAGTTGTGTGGGTCCTAGATGCTGAATAAGACCCAGGATACCGGCAAGAATGTGAAATTTTGGGAATGAGGCAGTGGGGCTCGAGTTTCCAGTTGGTTGAGTTAAGTCCATTTGAGAAGCTCTAGGAGGAGTTTTGTTTATTTCTAAAATTATGGACATGAACTAGAAAGGAGTTTCAACGAAACCTGAGCAAACATGAGTAGGGGCATTATATAGTCGGGCCATCGATTCCGAGACTATAGTTGCTGTGGGTGGTGGATTCCGAGACTGTGATTGTCATGCGATGTAGACGAGTCTCAATAATTTTTGGGACTATGAATGATCAGGCAATGGATTCTGGGATTATGAATAGTCAGACAGAAGGGAGACGGATCTCAAGTATTCCGGGATAGAGCGACACTGACGTGATGCTCGCGCGATAATGATTTTGTATAGTCGAGCGAAGGATTCCATTGTTGGAGCCAATATTCGCAGGATGTCTAAATCTTGACATTTTTCACCATTATAGGATTGCATGGCGAGGGATAAAACCCTACTGATGAGGAGTACGTTTAGGGCTTTACCTCGGACTTATGTATTCTGGACGGCATAGAATCTGAACAAGTGTGCATTAAAGATGAATCGTGGCATATTGTATGTGCATTAGTCATGAGGTTCATGGCATACAATGACATACTTTGGATAGTCACTATTTTAATATTTTATGCATTCAATATTGTGTTTGTAAAGTTTTGGTGGATCACTATTTTAATTAGCATTACATCAGTTGTATTAAACTGATGTGCCCACAGTTCTCAAGTGTTACAGGATTCTTGTCAGCGAGTGGCATGGGCGTGAGCTTGTGATGTAAGATGTTACAAGATTGAGAACCTGTGATAGATTAATTTGTAATTTTTAGGTGTAAATTCCATTGTGTAATGTAAACTTTTAAGTGTATATTCCGTTGTGTAATGTAAAGGACATTGATGTAATGTACAAGTTTTAAATTTCCATGTATTTTTCTATTATGTTGGAAGAAATTGATGTAAAGATTCTAGATGAGTGAAGAATTGCCTATGTATGGAATTCAGGGCGCTATAGGGTGGTATCAGAGAAAATTCAATGAGTAGTATAAACATAATAGGGGATGATAATTATAGTGGACATTAAATGTGTGAGTTTCAATATTAGAGTCATGAATGCTATGGTTGCATTAGACCTACATTTGTTATATTATCCTTTTTTATCATTCTGGGGGTGGCGGATGAACAAATCCTATGGAAGACGTAGAGGATGAGGAACTTTTGTGGATTTTGAGGAAGAATTCGATGACGATCTTAGGCAGGATCCTGAATAGGTGAATCTCAAGGGAGTTCTTCAGGTGATCCCATTACTTTTCTTTACACTTTGCTAATATCAGCATAAGGTGGCCGCATTTCAAAGCCAACTAGTCAAATAAAAATGGAGGATGAGCCAACTTGAGGAGCAACGTTGGAAGATCAGAGTGGCACAGCACATCTATTAATAAAGGGAAAAAAGGCTCAAGTTTTGTTTGATACTGGATCTTCGCATATATTTGTGTCTCCCAGTTTTGCAAAGAAGTTATGGGTTGAACCGAAGATTTTTCACTACAACACATGTGCAATTTACCGGTGTATATTCTCCGGTGTTTTACCATTCGCGCCGGGGTAGAGAGTGACCAGGAATGGGGCGTCAGATTGAATGGCTATACACCGGCGGCCTCTATAAAATGCAGGGAGAATCATGATATTCACCAGCGTTTTATTTAGAAATGCCGGTGAATGGTATTATTCACCGGCGTTTTAATAACAAATGCCGGGGAATATATAGATACATTCACCGGAGTTTGTAATTTCAAACGCCGGTGAATTAACTGAGATAAATCCCCGCGAACCCTAACATTTCGCTCGCTAATTTCCCAAACCTAATTTGGCCGCCTTCGTTTTCTCTCCTCCCTTTCTCTATTTCTCGCGCTACGCCTCCGTCCCTTCGTCATCTTCGACAGCCCAATTCGATTTCCCTCCTCCCTCTCTCTATTTTGCGGTGAATTTGCGATCGAAAACCACCGCTCGTCGCCCCGCTCTCTCTCTATCTCCTACGCCACCGCTCGTCGCCCCCCTCTCTCTCATCGGTAATTTCTCTTGATTTCTCTCATTTTCACTGTCAAAGATGCTGAATTCATGCATCTGATTGTCATCTTAGCATGATTTTTTAACGAAAATGGGTTAACTGTCAACTAAGGATGCTGGCTGTATACCAAAATCCTCCAAATCTAAACAAGAATTGGGTTAAACAAACCTTGTGCAAGTTTATTTTGGAGCCACAAACATCATTATTTAGTTGGGATGAAGAATTAATAGAGAAATATATATGCTTAGATACTGGAAATTTTCATTTCATTTTACTGTTAAAGAAACTGATCGCATGCATCTGATTGTCATCTTAGCATGATTTTTTTACCAAAATGGGTTCACTGTCAACTAAGGATGCTGTATGTATACCAAAATCCTTCAAATCTGTACAAGAATTGGGCTGAACAAACCTTGTGCAGGTTTATTTTGGAGCCAAAAACATCAATGGTTTAGTTGGGATGAAGAATTAATAGACAAACATATATGCTTAGATACTGGAAATTTTCATTTCCTTTTACTGTTAAAGAAACTGATCGCATGCATCTGATTGTCATCTTAGCATGATTTTTTTACCAAAATGGGTTCACTGTCAACTAAGGATGCTGTATGTACACCAAAATCCTCCAAATCTGTACAAGAATTGGGCTGAACAAACCTTGTGCAGGTTTATTTTGGAGCCAAAAACATCAATGGTTTAGTTGGGATGAAGAATTAATAGACAAACATATATGCTTAGATACTGGAAATTTTCATTTCCTTTTACTGTTAAAGAAACTGATTGCATGCATCTGATTGTCATCTTAGCATAATTTTTTTACCAAAATGGGTTCACTGTCAACTAAGGATGCTGTATGTATACCAACATCCTCCAAATCTGTACAAGAACTGGGCGGAACAAACCTTGTGCAGCTTTATTTTGGAGCCACAAACATCAATGGTTTAGTTGGGATGAAGAATTAATAGAGAAACATATATGCTTAGATACTGGAAATTTTAATTTTCTTTTACTGTTAAAGAAACTGAATTCATGCATCTGATTACCATTTTAGTATGATTTTTTTACCAAAATGGGTTGACTATCATCTAAGTATGCTAGTTGTATACCAAAATCCTCCAAATCTGTACAAGAATTGGGCGGAACAAACCTTGTGCAGGTTTCTTTTGGAGCCACAAACATCATGATTTAGTTGGGATGAAGAATTAATAGAGAAACATATATGCTTAGATACTGGAAATTTTCATTTTCTTTTACTGTTAAAGAAGCTGAATTCATGCTTCTGATTGCCATCTTAGCATGATTTTTTTACTAAAATGGGTTCACTGTCATTTAAGGATGTTGTATGTATACAAAAATCCTCCAAATCAGTACAAGAATTGGGCGGAACAAACCTTGTGCAGGTTTCTTTTGGAGTCACAAACATCATGATTTAATTGGGATGAAGAATTAATAGAGAAACATATATGCTTAGATACTGGAAATTTTCATTTTCTTTTACTGTTAAAGAAACTGAATTCATGCATCTGATTGCCATTTTAGCATGATTTTTTTACCAAAATGGGTTGACTGTCATCTAAGTATGCTAGTTGTATACCAAAATCCTCCAAATCTGTACAAGAATTGGGCGGAACAAACCTTGTGCAGGATTCTTTTGGAGCCACAAACATCATGATTTAATTGGGATGAAGAATTAATAGAGAAACATATATGCTTAGATACTGGAAATTTTCATTTTCTTTTACTGTTAAAGAAGCTGAATTCATACATCTGATTGCCATCTTAGCATGATTTTTTTACCAAAATGGGTTCACTGTCAACTAAGGATGCTGTATGTATACCAAAATCCTCCAAATCTGTACAAGAATTGGGCAGAACAAATCTTGTGCAGGTTTATTTTGGAGCCAAAAACATCAATGGTTTAGTTGGGATGAAGAATTAATAGACAAACATATATGCTTAGATATTGGAAATTTTCATTTCCTTTTACTGTTAAAGAAACTGATCGCATGCATCTGATTGTCATCTTAGCATGATTTTTTTACCAAAATGGGTTCACTGTCAACTAAGGATGTTGTATGTATACCAAAATCCTCCAAATCTGTACAAGAATTGGGCTGAACAAACCTTGTGCAGGTTTATTTTAGAGCCAAAAACATCAATGGTTTAGTTGGGATGAAGAATTAATAGACAAACATATATGCTTAGATACTGGAAATTTTCATTTCCTTTTACTGTTAAAGAGACTGATCGCATGCATCTGATTGTCATCTTAGCATGATTTTTTTACCAAAATGGGTTCACTGTCAACTAAGGATGCTGTATGTATACCAAAATCCTCCAAATCTGTACAAGAATTGGGCTGAACAAACCTTGTGCAGGTTTCTTTTGGAGTCACAAACATCATGGTTTAGTTGGGATGAAGAATTAATGGAGAAACATATATGCTTAGAAACTGGAAATTTTCATTTTCTTTTACTGTTGAAGAAACTGATCGCATGCATCTGATTTTCATCTAAGGATGCTAGCTGTATACCAAAATCCTCCAAATCTGTACAAGAATTTGGATGAACAAACCTTGTGCAGGTTTCTTTTGGAGCTACAAACATCAATGATTTAGTTGGGATGAAGAATTAATAGAGCAACATATTAGTAGCCATATTAGTTTCTTTTATGCAGGTTTATTATTATTATTATTATTATTATTATTATTATTATTATTATTTTGGGATAAGTAACTGATTATTAGTAGCCATGAACAGAATAGTTCATGAGTCATCAGATCTTCTTATTACCGTATTTACAGCACGACGCCCTCGTTATTCGTCTGATTCCTCTTCCTCAGCAAATACCCTTTACCATCATCATCTCCTTGAACGGAAAGCCAAATACAGGGAAGACTATAGTCGAATCGATATTAGACTCGAACATAAGGTGTGCGATAAAATGCCACTAAGGTGGTTGTGATAATTTCCACAAAGGTAGTTTAGGGTTATGTGAATAGAGTAGATTGTATTAAGATTTAATTGTTTTTTTATACATTTTTGGAACCACGATTTCTTTATTTTACAGTTAATTGTTATATCGTTTATTTATTTGCAGCTAGGGATGGTTTTAAAAAAGGTGAAATTAAATATACCCTTTACTGTCAATACTATTTAATATGTCAAATTTTAATTTCAGATTGTGTGCTATTGTTATAATGGATAGAAGTTGGATTAGTAAACCACGATTATCCAAGGAGTACCGTGATGGTATTAAAGATTTTATTATCTTTGCCAAACGACATTCCCGTGATCCTAACCTAATCCTTTGTCCATGCCTCCGGTGTACAAATTGTAATTTGAGGACATGTGACGTAGTACATACATATTTGGTTGTCAACGGTTTTCTTCAAGGGTACACACTGTGGTTTTGTCATGGAGAGGATCATACGTCAGCTCCTGTTCGTCTGGTTGTATTAGAAAATGTAGATGAGCCCTTAGTGAACGAAGACTTAAGTGTTCCCGATGAGATGCATGCTTTGTTGCAAGACGCCTTGGGGATTCATAATGTTTCTTTCCACACCAATAATCCAACAACCCAAGTTCATAATGAGTCAACAGAAACATCTCACATTGGTGGTGGAGTGGACGAGGAAATGCCTGACCCCGCCCCTGAAAATAATAAACAGCAAAAATCCTTCGCTAAGTTGCTTGAAGATGCTAGTACTCCGTTGTACCTGCGATTGCACCAAATTCTCTAAATTCTCATTCATTGTCAAACTATTTCAGATTAAATGTTTAAACGGGTGGTCTGCTAAGTCCTTCAGTATGCTACTTGAACTGTCGAATGAAGCATTTCCAGAAATCTGTATTCGAAACTCAGCCTATAAAATCAAAAAATTCCTAAATTCTTTCGATCTAGGGTATGAGAAAATAGCAGCATGTCCGAATGACTGTATGCTTTTCACGGGAGGTAAGGAAAGTCTGGAGAATAGCGAAGTCTGTGGTTCTTCGAAATGGACAGAAACACCAACTCAAGACGATCAAGCCAGTGGATCTACTAAGCGAAGTAGGAGAAAGAAGCCTGCCAAAATACTGCGTTACTTTCCTCTGATTCCTAGGCTACAAAGATTGTTTATGTCTATGAAAACTTCTTCTGATATGAAATGGCATGCTGAAGGTCGCACTAATGATGGGATTCTTAGACATCCTGCTGATTCTCAATCTTGGAAAAAATTTGATGAAAGATATCCCGATTTTGCGGAAGATCCTCGAAATGTGAGACTTGGACTAGCTAGTGATGGTTTCAACCCTTTTAGGCAAATGAATAGTACATACAGCATATGGCCTGTTGTGTTAATACCATACAATTTGCCGCCTTGGAAATGCATGAAGCAGTCCTCATTTATTTTGTCCATGATAGTTCCCAGACCGAAAGGTCCTGGAAATGATATAGATGTGTACCTACGTTAATAGATGAACTTTAGAAATTGTGGGTGGGTGTTCCAACCTATAATGCTGTGGCTAAAGAAATATTTTCTCTTCGGGTCGCGTTGTCTTGGACAATCAATGATTTTCCAGCATATGCAAATTTATCTGGATATAGCACTAAAGGACGTTATGCATGTCCTTGTTGTGCTGACCAAACTAGTTCAAGGTGATTGTACAATGGCAGAAAGTTTTGCTATATGGGTCATAGGAGATGGTTGCCTGACACACATATATTTCGGGCAGAGACAGTGACATTTGATGGTACCGACGAGTGGGAACATGCTCCTGGAGCTTCTTCTGGGTCAGATATTTTGAGGCGGGTAGATGGTCATCAGTTCAAATATGGAAAAGAACCACAAGTCAACAAAAAAGGGCAAGAAAAGGGCAAGGCTGGAGCAGGGTGAGGAGACCGATCTATGTGGCGAAGATGAGGATCAGAACATGACGAGTTTAGGTGCATGGAAGAAGAAGAGTATTTTCTTCAAGTTGCCGTATTGGGAATTCAACTTATTGCGACATAATTTAGATGTGATGCATATCGGAAAAAATATTGGTGAAAATTGTATAGGAATAGTTATGGGAGATGACCAGAAGAAAAAGGACAATCTCAAGAGACGACTTGATTTGAAGTCAATGGGCATCGGACATGAGTTGCACCCAGAGGAATTACCAAACGGGAAAGTACTCCTACCTCCTGCAATCTATTCAATGTCAAAATCGGAGTTGGAATTGTTTTGCAGAGTTCTACTGGAACTTAAACTTCCTGATGGCTATTCTTCTAACATAGCAAGATGTGTCAACTTTAAAGAGAAGAGGCTTCAGGGTCTAAAGTCACACGACTACCACGTCCTAATGCAGGATCTCCTTCCTGTGGCCCTAAGGTCTTCAATGTGTGAGCAAATCACTACTGTCCTGAAAGATCTTTGTAGCATATATAAAGGTATTTGCTCAGGAATGCTTCGTGTTGAAGATATTGACCAGTTGGAGCAACGGGTGGCATTGACACTTAGTAAAATGGAGATGATATTTCTGTCATCGTTCTTCACTATAATGATTCACTTGATAATCCACCTTGCTGGTGAAGCCAGATTCGGCGGTCCTGTTCACTATCGGTGGATGTACCCCATTGAGAGGTAAAAGAATTCATGCATCTTACAAAACCGAATTTTCAAAATCTCATTTCTTTTAATCCCCTACTTCGCTCTAATTCATTAATTATACATGTGCAGGTACCTATACCGGCTCAAGGGTTATGTTAAAAATAGAGCATATCCTGAAGGGTCAATAGCTCAGGGATATCTATCAGAGGAGTGTTCACATTTTTGTTCCAGGTATCTGTAGGGTGTAGAGACATCTTTGACTAGACCAAGGAGAAATCCAGACATTTCCAATCTTGATGGTGCTAAATATCTTTTTGATACTGCTGACACTACTGTTGGTAAAGTTGATGCATTTGAGCTAGATAACTTAACGTGGCAACAGGCACATCGATATGTGCTAGACCACCATGCATCAGTGGAACCATTTCGAAAGTAAGTTGCTTTTGAATTTAAATCGAATATAGTGAAAACCGCAGAGTTCGATATTAACTTACTTTTGTTATTCCTTATTTCAATTGCTTGTATTTTAGCGAATTTTTTAGGGACATCAAACGAAGGGCTAGACCAAGAAGACTACCACCACGTGAACAAAACAAGTTGATGAATGAAAAATTTCATAACTGGTTTGAATCTCATGTAGGTGAATTAAGAAAATGCAAATTAATCTTCATTATATCTACATTATCCATGGTGTTGATACGATTTGCGCAAAATTAATAGGTACATTCTTTGGGTCCTGAAGGTGTGTCATCTGAAATACAAGTACTTGCCAAGGGTCCCTATAAGATGGCCAAAAGATACGGAGGATACATATTCAATGGCTTTAGATTTCGTACTAAAGATCGTGAATGTAATTTGAAGTCTCAAAATAGTGGAATGGTTGTGACTTCTAAGACTAGAAGTTATGCTTCCAAGTTAGACACGAGGCCGGTAGATGGAGATCTCGACTACTATGGAGTGCTCACGGATATCATTGAGTTGAACTATTTTGGTCATTTTTGTGTTGTCTTATTTTGTGGGAATTGGGCTGTGTTTGATAGGAATTTTGCTAATAACAAGGATAAGTTAGGTTTCACAGTTGTAAACTTCTCAAAATTGATTCACATCGGTACACACATTAGCCACGAACCATTTGTGTTCCCATCCCAAGTGCAACAAGTGTTCTACATTGAAGATCCAACCCTGCCAAAATCGTATGTGGCTCTTGAGATGCAACCAAGAGATGTATTCCAACTGGGAGATACTTCAGACGATGAAGACGGTGAAGCCATGAACAGTTACATTGCTTCTGAGTTTTCTATGTTTGATGTAAACACAACTGACGGCAGAATTTGCGGGACTTGGCTCCGCAAGGATGGAGAAGAGGGCGATGTATTGGAATATGTCGTATTGTAGTTTACTTGATTTTCATAGCTCAATATTATATGTCCTATAATTTTCGTGTCTTAAATCTTGTTGTAATATTGTATCTTGTAATTCCGAACATGTTGTATGTGAATTTAATAATTGGTACAATTATCTTTCTATTTTCTACTGCTTGGTGTCATTTACATTAAACAATGCTTAGTGTCATTTGCATCAAACTATCATTGTAGTTGAATTTGTTACAAATCTCACTTTTTTAATTTTTTGTAATTATGTTGGTTTGTTAATCCTAGATAATAGTGGCAGTCAAACAGAGGAGGGGGAGGGTAGCACGCCGCCCACTGTCAAAAAACATCGAGGGCGAACTAAGATGACGGGCATATGGAAACTTAAGAATGACGAAAGGATTGTGGTGGAGGAAAACGGTGTCGGGAAACCTGTTGGTGATAATGCAAGCAAATTCTCATCCTTTATTTGGGTAATAGCAAGGAACCCACGGATAATTCCACCGGTAAGTCTTTAAATTGGTAATTTTGAATGCATGAAGGACACGTATTAGTGTTTGTGAGTCTGCATTGTGGCTGTCGTCTATGTTTCTTAATTGGGCTGTGATTAGAAAGAAAGGGTTCGAGTGGAGATCTGGAAACCCATATAGAGACATCTCGTTTATTATAATCTATTATTATTGTTGGACCAACCCCCTCTTGCTGTGTGCGTGTGTTGAAGAGAAAGAAGGGATGAGAAAGAGTTGAGGAAAATGCTGCTATGTTAGCATGGTGTATCCTCATTCTCTACCATTCCTCTTTCTGGCTCCATTTATGGCTTCTATATTAAATTGGTTTCCTTCCACGATGACAGTTCTGTAAAACTACACTTGATATGAGCCCTGTTCTTATTGTTCTTCAATAAAATTGGGAGATTTGGTGATCCAACTAGTGATCATAGCAGCACCCCACTGCATACTCACAAACACTAATACGTGTCATTCATGCATTCTATGACCAGCCCCACTTTGGCATATAGCATGCTTAGATGACATTCTATGACCTGCACACATGTTTGTTTCGCCCAATTCTTTTACAGATTTGGAGGATTTCGGTATACAGCTAG
Source organism: Hemerocallis citrina (assembly GCA_017893485.1). Lineage (NCBI taxonomy): Eukaryota > Viridiplantae > Streptophyta > Magnoliopsida > Asparagales > Asphodelaceae > Hemerocallis > Hemerocallis citrina. Next base: position 48,288,245 of record CM030367.1, read on the forward strand.
CATCCTTAGTTGACAGTGAACCCATTTTGGTAAAAAATCATGCTAAGATGACAATCATATGCATGAATTCAACTTCTTTAACAGTAAAAGAAAATGAATATTTGCAGTATCTAAGCATATATGTTTCTAGATCTAGGATCACAAATTTTGATTGGGCTGTGATTGGATTTTTTAGTGACTATCAACAAGTGTTCTTAATTGGGCTGTGATTAGAAAGAGAGGGCTCGAGTGGAGATCTGGAAACCCATATAGAGACATCTCGTTCATAATAATTTATTATTATTGTTGTTCTTGTCGCTCTTGCTGTTGTTGCTGATGTCTCTTTATGCGCATTTGCTGAAGAGAAAGCAGGGATGAGAGAGAGATGAGGAAAATGCCGCTATGTTAGCCTGGTGTATCCTCATTCTCTACCATTCCTCTTTTTGGCTTCTATATTTGGTTTCCTTCCACGATGACAGGTCCTTAAAACTACACTTGATATGAGCCATATTCTTATTTTTCTTTAATAAAAATGGGAGTTTTGGTTATCCAACAAACATGTACCCGCATACTTCCAAATGGCATTTCCTTTAGAAAGTCGGACTCCGAAGAATCGATCTATGACTAGAATCTCCATTAAAAGCCCAATCAAAATTTGTCATTCTGGATCTAAAATCTTCTTTGAACCACAAACATCATGATTTAGTTGAGATGAAGAAATAATAGAGAAACATATATGCTTAGATACTGGAAATTTTTATTTTCTTTTACTGTTAAAGAATCTGAGTTCATGCATCTGATTGCCTTCTTAGCATTTTTTTTACCAAAATGGGTTCACTGTCAACTAAGGATGCTGTATGTATACCAAAATCCTCCAAATCTGTACAAGAATTGGGCGGAACAAACCTTGTGCAGGTTTATTTTGGAGCCACAAACATCAATGGTTTAGTTGGGATGAAGAATTAATAGACAAACATATATGCTTAGATACTGGAAATTTTCATTTCCTTTTATTGTTAAAGAAACTGATCGCATGCATCTGATTGTCATCTTAGCATGATTTTTTTACCAAAATGGGTTGACTGTCAACTAAGGATGCTGGTTGTATACCAAAATCCTCCAAATTTGTACAAGAATTGGAATGAACAAACCTTGTGCAGGTTTATTTTGGAGCCACAAACATCATGATTTAGTTGGGATGAAGAATTAATAGAGAAACATATATGCTTAGATACTGGAAATTTTCATTTTCTTTTGCTGTTAAAGAAGCTGAATTCATGCATCTGATTGTCATCTTAGCATGATTTTTTTACCAAAATGGATTGACTCTCAACTAAGGATGCTGGCTGTATACCAAAATCCTCTAAATCTGTACAAGAATTGGACTGAACAAACCTTGTGCAGGTTTATTTTGGAGCCACAAACATCATGATTTAGTTAGGATGAAGAATTAATAGAGAAACATATATGCTTAGATACTGGAAATTTTCATTTCCTTTTACTGTTAAAGAAACTGAATTCATACATCTGATTGTCATCTTAGCATGATTTTTTTACCAAAATGGGTTGACTGTCAACTAAGGACGCTGGCTGTATACCAAAATCCTCCAAATCTGTACAAGAATTGGGCTGAACAAACCTTGTGCAAGTTTATTTTGGAGCCACAAACATCATGGTTTAGTTGGGATGAAGAATTAATAGAGAAACATATACGCTTAGATACTGGAAATTTTCATCTCCTTTTACTGTTAAAGAAACTGATCGCATGCATCTGATTGTCATTTTAGCATGATTTTTTTAGCAAAATGGGTTCACTGTCATCTAAGGATGCTGTATGTATACCAAAATCCTCCAAATCTGTACAAGAATTGGGCTGAACAAACCTTGTGCAGGTTTCTTTTGGAGCCACAAATATCATGGTTTAGTTGGGATGAAGAATTAATGGAGAAACTTTTATGCTTAGATACTGGAAATTTTCATTTTTTTTTACTGTTAAAGAAGCTGAATTCATGCATCTGATTGTCATCTTGGCATGATTTTTTAACCAAAATGGGTTTAACTGTCAACTAAGGATGCTGGCTGTATACCAAAATCCTCCAAATCTGTAAAAGAATTGGGCTGAACAAACCTTGTGCAGGTTTATTTTGGAGCCACAAACATCATGATTTTGTTGGGATGAGGAATTAATAGAGATACATTGTCCCGCCCCGCTTCCCAAAAATACGGAATATAAGTACGTAACAAAAACCCAGCGAATGATTATAATCATCCTTAAGCTGTTTCGAGAAATCCTTGCAACACATCACAGGCAATATAGACATGTATATCAGAGTTAACAGAGTCGGAAGCAGAAATGGAACCAACATGCAACTTTGAATCAAACTCACCAACATAAATTACTTGAAATTTAATACCATGTTCTCAATTAAACAGAGTCTGGAAAACAGTTAATTCTCTTGGGTCACATCGCCCAAGTACAAAGTAATAATCAAGTCTCAAGCACGAAAGTAATGCAAGTCTCACAATTACATATAATGTTCTAGCATGAAATAGAAATGATAATAATTATCCAAAAGCAACTACTACTACAAATCTCCAGCATCATCGCGAACCTGTCCGCCATAATCTGCAAATCATAGAATGCAGGAGAGGGGAAAGAGAAAATACAAGTACCCGTCAATGGCAAGTCCGAGTCACAAAATAGAGTAGGATATAAGCACATGGATTGGGATAACTAACTAGCACATGGTATGGGTATAAAGTCAACCTAATCAAACTAGCATGGTAAAAGTGTCAAGTGTCACGACAGAAATTAAGTATCCTATAAACATGCGTCTAGTGTCAAGTGTCATGTGGTCATGTATCACGTATCATATTCAGGTAATTCATGTCTCACATATCATGTCTCATATATCATGTAGTCAAGTGGGTGTCATGTCATGTATCATGTTCTTGTATTAAGTTCAAGTCTTGTGTGATTACTATCTAGGTAGCACGACATGCAACCCATCCTATATGGTTGTTACAGCACAACAGTTTCGCTTTAGATTTCGTAGGGGACCATGCAGGGCAGTATACTCAGGTACAAGCAAGTAATTGAGCTCCAAGCTCCATGTATCATGTAAACAAGCTCCGACTCCAAACACTCCAAATATCATGTAAATAAGCTCCAACTCCAAACACACCACATGTCATGTAAACAAGTTCCAACCAAACCAGGTTATTCCGAGTACACATTTCCGCACTATCCACTACTAGATCTGTCTCATATACCCCGGCTTGATTACTTTTAGTTATTAATATCCAACATGCATGTATACGTGTAAACTAGTGTCAAATAAGCATGGTAGGATCAGGTATAAGTTCAGGTTATCAAATCAGCGTGCATGGTTCATAAAGATCCACATATACGAGCAAAATATACAAGTTTCATAATCAGGACAGCACGACTAGTCAGCACTAAATCAGTGATTTACAGAGCTACAGGAATGCAAATCTTGATCCGTCGAAGGATCTGGAAAATAGACTTCCACACGCTTCTAACGAATATAATAAAGATATACACTAGTTCACAACATCACGGCTTAGAAGTCATTTCAACACAGATTTCCTGTACAGCCAGAAAACAGGGGAATGACTTCCAACACATAAAAATAGCAAGCAAAGTCATCAAATAAACCCACAAAATTTCTGGAGCAATCCCCTATATATATAGATTCAAAATAATCATTTTCAAATTTTTCCAGAAAGTATAGATATGATATCAAAAATGGAATACAACACAAGTCCTGGTTTTGATCGATCTGAAATCTCTCAACACTGCTGTGCAAGATCGAACTTATCTTGCAAACAGCGCATCGAAATCCACTTCCGTTGAAACGAGGTGAAAGTAGATACAATTACCCAACTTTCATATCTCACATGAAATATTCATACAGTAATTAGAACTAGGGTGAAAACAGCATTCAACATATGGCAACGCGCAGTTTACAGCAAAAGGGATACATAGAAAAGGATACGAATCATCACCCAAAACTCATCTTTAAAATACAACATAAATCTGGGAACTACCTAATATCATGGTGAAACACTGGATAAAAGATTGTGGCATGATATAATGTATAACTTGGGTCTTGAAAATAAATAGTTGATAAACTCTACCCCGAACTGAAACTAGAAACTACCTATATACAGTCACTAAGATAATCATAGTTAATTCATACGAACTCCAAACTGGGCAAAACCAGTGGAATTAGATAATAGGTTCAGTCCTCTACAATTACTCTGAAATAGCTATGTTGAGATTCGGACTCTAACCTTGGCAAAAACAGCAATCAATTCAGTACAACCCAAATTTCCAGATTTCTCAACCAAACTTCAAAACGTCATAACTTCGTCAAAAAATCATCCAACTCTTCCAAATTCGAAATGCAGCCTACCCATTATCTAAATATCATATCTAAGGGTTTCTATCATGTCAAAATCTAATATTTCTCACATGGGTGTTCAAACATACATCGGGTATACAATATGTCGCATACACGATCAAAATCGCGTTTGGGTGAATCCTAAGGCATAAACCTATCAAACTCCATGTCCTAAGTCATCTATGGCCTGTTTTGAACAATAGAGACGAAACCCACAACTAAAAACATGATCTTTGGCCGTCTCTAGTCTCAACTACCCTATTAGGTGAACTTTCTACTTGTATCATACTAATGAAGTTAAGTACAAGTTACTTGCGTTGTTGTGACGACGATAGCGACGAATCCAAGCCTAGCAAAGAAAACCCACGAGCAAGACGCCTTCCAACGCGATTTCGAGCGAAATCCACGAACAAAACGCGCCAACGATGGATCTCTTTGACACACGAACCAAAGTGAGAGATGCCCACAACTCAAAACAGCGAGGGGAGATGATTAGGTGCTGTTTTGGGATGGTTGGGTGTAGCCTTGGTGCTTGCCGGCCACAAGAAGGAGGAGAGACGAAGTATTAATGGTGCGAAGTAGTATAGAATAATGGATGGAATGGTTTTTTGGTGATCGGCCAAGGCAAGAGAGGAGAGGGGAGGTGTCGGCCTGGGGTTTTTGAAGGCAGGCCGGGGGGTACTAGGGTAGGGGAGGCCGGTTTTAGATAGGAGAGGTGGAGAGAAATAATATTAGGGTTAGGGATTATTTAGTGTTTAGGGGTATATATAGGAGATCAAATGTTGGTTAATGGGTAGTGGATATCAGTAGGATTAAATGGGTGTACAATTGGGTAATGGATATTGGGTAGATTCCAAATGGGGATACAAGATGCAATGAACCCTATGGCTCCTAAAAATCTCCTTAAGGGCCAAAAATCTCAAATTGACCAAAACTCCTCTAAAAGTCCACCATGACCCAAAAATAATATTTAAACATGAACGGGACCAAGAAAATGAGAAAAATATCTCAAAATGGCGAAAAATGGACGATGGCGCACAAACAGCACACGGAGATCAAAATGCCAGAAAAATATTATAAAATAAAAATAATCAAATATATTGTTCCGAAAAATACAATGGGATATAATAACCCACAAAAGAAAAAAAAATATTCTCAAAAATACCAAAAGTGAAAAACAGAGGTTACAATCCTACCCCCCTACAAGAAAATTTCGTCCTCGAAATTAAAAAGAAAGGTACATAGGATAACCCTAAGAAAAATCAAAACAACCAAAACAAAACAACCAACTACTCAAACAGGTGAGGAAACTTCTGCTGAATTTCCTCCTCCAACTCCCATGTCGACTCACCAGGCGTGTGAGGATTCCAAGCGACACACACCAGCTTAATGACCTTGTTCTTAAGCACTTTCTCCCGCCGATCCACAATAGCAACAGGCGGAATCTTACAAGTCAAATCTGGCCGTACGGTCAACTCTGAATAGTCGGTCATGTGGCTCTCATCTCAGATATACCTCCTGAGTTATGAGACATGGAAAACATCGTGCACTCCCGATAAAGCTGGCGGCAATGCGAGACGATAGGCCACCTTGCCTACTCGCTCCAAGATCTCAAACGGTCTAATAAATCTCGGGCTAAGCTTGCTCCCGCCACCGAACCGAATGACACCGCACCACGGCGATACTTTGAGAAAAACATGGTCACCAACTGCGAACTCCAATGCCCTGCGATGAACATCAGCCCACCGCCTCTGCCTGTCCTGAGCTGCCTGCAAGTGCTTCCTGATCTGAACCACTGCCTCACTGTCTTGGTGATCAACTCTGGACCCAACAACTGCCTCTCGCCAACATCATCCCAACAAACTGGCGATCTACACTTCCGTCCATAGAGTGCCTCGAACGGAGCAGCTTTAATACTCGCTTGAAAGCTGTTATTGTACGAGAACTCCACAAGATGCAAGTGATCCTCCCAAGACCCACCAAACTGAAGCATGCAGGACCTCAACATGTCCTCGAGAATCTGAATAGTCCGCTCTGACTGTTCATCAGTCTGGGGATGAAAAGCTGTACTGTACTTTAATTTGCTCCCCAAACATCTCTGAAGACTCTCCCAAAACTGAGATCTGAATCTCGTATCCCTGTCGGATACAATGCTAACTGGGACCCCATGAAGCCTAACAATCTCTTGCATATACCTCTCAGCAAGGCTCTTAGTAGATTGACCGACACGAAAAGGAATGAAGTGAGCACTCTTCGTCAAACGGTCCACAATCACCCAAATAGCATTATGACCCTTCGGACTCCTTGGCAAAGCGGTCACAAAATCCATGGTGATGTGTTCCCACTTTCACTCTGGAATAGGAAGCAGTTGAAGAAGTCCAGCTACTCTCTGATGCTCTGCCTTAACCTGCTGGCAGACTAAACACTGAGCAACATACTGAGCCACAGCCCTCTTCATACCTTGCCACCAGAAATGAAGCTTCAAATCCCGATACATCTTTGTACCGCCAGGATGGATAGAATACGAAGACTGGTGAGCTTCTTCAAGTAACCTCTGACGAACTTCACCCTTCGGGACACATAACCGGGAACCCAAAACGAAGGGAGCCATCTGCATGAATAACCATGTCTGTCCTGGACCCAGACTCAACCTCAGCCCGAAACTTCTGCAACTGCGCATCACTAGCCTGCGCCTCCTTAATCTGCTCGACAAGAGACGACTGCAACTGGAGCGCCAAACAACTCCGACCAGAACTCGACAACACTATCTCAAGCTCTAACCTCCTTATCTGCTCAATGAGATCTCTCTGCTAAGTAAGAAATGAAACTGCTGGTCTCCTGCTCAAAGCATCAGGCACCAAGTTTACTTTACCAGGATGGTATTGCAAACTGATGTCATACTCGGCCATAAGTTCCAACCAACGCCTTTGCCTCATGTTTAACTCCTTCTGGGTGAAGACGTACTTGAGACTTTTGTGGTCTGTAAAGATCTCCACTCGGTCTCCAAGCAAATAATGTCTCTACAGCTTCAAAGCAAAAATCACTGTCGCTAACTCCAAGTCATGAGTAGGATAGTTCTTCTCATGCGGCCTCAACTGCCTCGATGCATACGCAACAACGTGGCCCTTCTGCATAAGAACTCCTCCAAGACCCTTACCAGAAGCATCACAGTGAACCACAAATCCGCCTGAACCATCTGGAATAGTCAACACAGGCGCCGACGTCAGTCTATCCTTCAACTCAACGAAAGCCACATTGCACTCATCCGACCAACAAAATTTCTGATCCTTTCCAGTCAATTTAGTCAAAGGTCCTGCTATCTTCGAAAAATCCTGAACGAACTTCCGATAATAGCCAACCAAACCCAGAAAACTCCTGACTTCTGAAACTGACTTGGGAATAGGCCAATCCTTCACAGCCTCAATCTTGGTAGGATCCACAGAAATACCATCGCCAGAAACAATATGCCCCAAGAAAGAAATTCTGTCGAGCTAAAACTCACACTTGCTCAGCTTCCCATAGAGCTTATGCTCTCTCATAGTCTGCAGAACTACTCTAAGATGCTCAGCATGATATTCCCGATTCTTAGAATACACCAAAATATCATCGATAAAGACCACCACGAACTTATCCAAATACAGCGAGAACACCCGGTTCATAAGACTCATGAACACAGCCGGCACGTTAGTAACTCCGAACGGCATCACGAGATACTCATAGTGCCCGTATCTAGTCTTGAAAGCAGTCTTCGGTATGTCTGCAGCCTTCACCTTAACTTGGTGATATCCAGAACGAAGATCCAACTTTGAGAAAACAGAAGCCCCACTCAGCTGATCAAACAAATCATCAATCTGGGCAACGGATACCGATTCTTCACCATAACTCTGTTCAGCTCTCGGTAATCCATGCACATCCGACGACTACCATCCTTCTTATCAACAAAAAGGACCGGAGCACCCCATGAAGAAACACTAGGTCTGATGAAACCCAAATCAAGCAACTCCTGAATTTGCACCTTAAGCTCTGCCAGCTTAACTGGTGCCATCCTGTAGGGAGCCTTCGATATCAAATCTGTTCCAGGCTGAACATCAATACCAAATTCTACTTCCCTATCAGGGGGTAAGCCAGGCAATTCATCAGGAAAAACATTCAAGAAATCCCGCACTACGAGAGGCGCAGCCTCACAGCCTGAATGCAATTCCATTGCACAATCTGCCTTCTCAACTGCAGCCTTTGCTCGACCAAGAGACGACTCTCCGGCATGGAACTCAAATACTGCCCGATCTAGAATTCGGAAGACGACTTTCTTGGCACGACAATCAGTAAAGGCATGAGTTTCTCCCAACCAATCATACCCAGAATAACATCAAATCCTGAATTTCCAATTACAATCAGGTTGGCTTTGAAATCTGCATCCCCATTAACAACGGGACATTGCCTGCACTCACGGGAACAACTGACTACTCCACCACCTGTCACGATGTTCTAAGCCTCTGACATGTTGCTGCATTCTAACTGATGGCGAGCGACAAATCGAGAGGAGACAAAAGAATGGGTTGCCCCAGAATCAAAGAGAACATAGGCATGGAAGAAGCAAACAAGAATGATACCTAAAGAAATCAAAGGCAGGGGGAAAGCAAAGACCATCAAGGGTAAGGGACAAATCAACAAAGCAAGAATATAGCAAGGAAACAAAACAAGGCTAGAAGAAATATACAAAAAGAATACACAACAAAACAACAAAACATATATCAAGATATACCTGCTACAACTCCTTCGGCGGTCTCAGCATCTGCAGCAGTCAAGTTGAAAGCTTGACCTCTCCTTGGAACAGCGGTCCTCTGACCGACAATCTGGCGCTGGGGAGGTAGCGGTGGCCTAACTGGACCACGAGGGGGAACTGGCGGCCTCTGCTGTGGACAATCTCGCAAAGTGTGATTAGGAGAATCACAAGTAAAACAACGGCGATTGGCCCGCCTGCATTCCCTGCGCTCATTCCCCGGAATCTGGCAAAAGTCACAGAACGGCCCCTAGGTACTCCAGCAGAAGGATACGGAGTTGTCCTGACTGAATGAGCGGGAACAGACCTCCGAATAGGCCCTCCAGAAGACCTAGCAACAGCAGCGGGAACAGACCGCGGAGCAGAAGACGAACCACCACGAGCCTGCTCCTGGGCTCGAGCTGCCTCAAGAGCCTCAGCATAGGTACGAAGACGAAGAGAGACCAGCTGCTTCTTGATATCCTGTTCGATCCCATTAGTGAACCTACGAGCCCGATCCTCTTCGGTTGCCACAAGAACGGCAGCGAAGCGGCTAAGCCTGGTAAACTCAGCAGCGTACTCATCCACTGTCCTAGAGCCCTATTGCAAGAATTCATGTTACAACATTCATAATTGTTCATGCAATATTGTAACAAATCCAAAAATGGAACAAGGACTTAACCTGTTTCAGGGCCAAGAATTGCTGTTCCATCTCAACCCGAGTACTGCTGGGGAAGAATTTCTCCAAGAATTCTCGAGTAAAAGTAGCCCAAGCAATAGGCTTTTTCAGGCACTCAGACTCAGCCATCCACCAAATATGTGCTAAATCCTCCAGCTGGATGGAAACAACGTCCACCCGATCAGCCTCAGCAACACGAGCTGCTGCCAACAAACGCTCGTTCCGGATCAGCCACTGTTCAGCCTCCAAAGGCGTCTCGCTGTCGGAAAAATGATCGGGATGCAGCCTCATAAAATCCGTAACTGTCCCTGGGCGAGGCGGAAGAGTCGCCTGCACAGGCGCAACAGGAGGCGGAACCCGAGCAGCTTCAAGTGCAGCCATCACCAGGTCGATGTGGTTTTGCTGTTGATTAATCAACTGCTCAAGCACAGTAGTGACAGCCTCAATCAGATCAATCGGTGGCTGGGAAGAAGAACCTCTGCGAGCCATAGTCTGCACAAATCAAAAACAGTTAACATCCAGAATCTGAGTTGGTATTATGGTTCAAATTTGCATGTATGGTTGGTGAAGTGTTGTGCAGATCCCAGTTCGAGCCAAGCTTGTCTAATATATTAGTTGCCTAATACATTAGCCAAACCTGATGCTCTGATACCACAGAAAACCCTGTCACGCCCCGCTTCCCAAAAATACGGAATACGAGTACGTAACAAAAGCCCAGCGAATGATTATAATCATCCTTAAGCTGTTTCGAGAAATCCTTGCAACACATCACAGGCAATATAGACATGTATATCAGAGTTAACAGAGTCGGAAGCAGAAATGGAACCAACATGCAACTTTGAATCAAACTCACCAACATAAATTACTTGAAATTTAATACCATGTTCTCAATTAAATAGAGTCTGGAAAACAATTAATTCTCTTGGGTCACATCGCCCAAGTACAAAATAATAATCAAGTCTCAAGCACGAAAGTAATGCAAGTCTCACAATTACATATAACGTTCTAGCATGAAACAGAAATGATAATAATTATCCAAAAGCAACTATTACTGCAAATCTCCAGCATCATCGCGAACCTGTCCGCCATAATCTGCAATTCATAGAATGCAGGAGAGGGGAAAGAGAAAACACAAGTACCCATCAATGGCAAGTCCGGGTCACAAAATAGAGTAGGATACAAGCACATGGATTGGGATAACTAACTAGTACATGGTATGGGTATAAAGTCAACCTAATCAAACTAGCATGGTAAAAGTGTCAAGTGTCACGACAGAAATCAAGCATCCTATAAACATGCGTCTAGTGTCAAGTGTCATGTGGTCATGTATCACGTATCATATTCAGGTAATTCATGTCTCACATATCATGTCTCATATATCATGTAGTCAAGTGGGTGTCATGTCATGTATCATGTTCTTGTATTAAGTTCAAGTCTTGTGTGATTACTATCAAGGTAGCACGACATGCAACCCATCCTATATGGTTGCTACAGCACAACAGTTTCGCTTTAGATTTCGTAGGGGACCATGCAGGGCAGTATACTTAGGTACAAGCAAGTAATTGAGCTCCAAGCTCCATGTATCATGTAAACAAGCTCCAACTCCAAAAACTCCAAATATCATGTAAACAAGCTCCAACTCCAAACACACCACATGTCATGTAAACAAGTTCCAACCAAACCAGGTTCTTACGAGTACACATTTCCGCACTATCCACTACTAGATCTGTCCCATATACCCCGGCTTGATTACTTTTAGTTATTAATATCCAACATGCATGTATACGTGTAAACTAGTGTCAAATAAGCATGGTAGGATCAGGTATAAGTTCAGGTTATCAAATCAGCGTTCATGGTTAATAAGGATCCACATATACGAGCAAAATATACAAGTTTCATAATCAGGACAGCAAGACTAGTCAGCACTAAATCAGTGATTTATAGAGCTACAGGCATGCAAATCTTGATCCGTCGAAGGATCTGGAAAATAGAATTCCACATGCTTCTAAAGAATATAATAAAGATATATACTAGTTCACAACGTCACGGCTTAAAAGTCATTTCAACGCAGATTTTCTGTACAGCCAGAAAACAGGGGAATGACTTCCAACACATAAAAACAGCAAGCAAAGTCATCAAATAAACCCACAAAATTTCTGGAGTAATCCCCTATATATATAGATTCAAAATAATCATTTTCATAATTTTCTAGAAAGTATAGATATGATATCAAAAATGGAATACAACACAAGTCCTGGTTTTGATCGATCTGAAATCTCTCAACACTGCTGTGCAAGATCGAACTTATCTTGCAAACAGTGCATCGAAATCCACTTCCGTCGAAACGAGGTGAAAGTAGATACAATTACCCAACTTTCATATCTCACATGAAATATTCATACAGTAATTAGAATTAGGGTGAAAACAGCATTCAACATATGGCAACGCACAGTTTACAGCAAAAGGGATACATAGAAAAGGATACGAATCATCACCCCAAACTCATCTTTAAAATACAACATTAATCTGGGAACTACCTAATATCATGGTGAAACACTGGATAAAAGATTGTGGCATGATATCATGTATAACTTGGGTCTTGAAAATAAATAGTTGATAAACTCTACCCCGAACTGAAACTGGAAACTACCAATATACAGTCACTAAAATAATCATAGTTAATTCATACGAACTCCAAACGGGGCAAAACCAGTGGGTTTAGATAATAGGTTCAGTCCTCTACAATTTACTATGAAATATCCATGTTGAGATTCGGACTCTAACCTAGGCAAAAACAGCAATCAATCCAGTACAACCCAAATTTCCAGATTTCTCAACCAAACTTCAAAACGTCATAACTTCCTCAAAAAATCATCCAACTCTTCCAAATTCGAAATGCAGCCTACCCATTATCTAAATATCATATCTAAGGGTTTCTATCATGTCAAAATCTAATATTTCTCACATGGGTGTTCAAACATACATCGGGTATACAATATGTCGCATACGCGATCAAAATCGCGTTTGGGTGAATCCTAAGGCATAAACCTATCAAACTCCATGTCCTAAGTCATCTATGGCCTGTTTTGAACAATAGAGACGAAACCCACAAATAAAAACATGATCTTTGGCCGTCCCTAGTCTCAACTACCCTATTAGGTGAACTTTCTACTTGTATCATACTAATGAAGTTAAGTACAAGTTACTTGCCTTGTTGTAATGCCGATAGTGACGAATCCAAGCCTAGCAAAGAAAACCCACGAGCAAGACGTCTTCTAATGCGATTTCGAGCGAAACCCACGAACAAAACGCGCCAACGATGGATCTCTTTGACACACGAACCAAAGTGAGAGATGCCCACAACTCAAAACAGCGAGGGGAGATGATTAGGTGCTGTTTTGGGATGGTTGGGTGTAGCCTTGGTGCTTGCCGGCCACAAGAAGGAGGAGAGACGAAGTATTAATGGTGCGAAGTAGTATAGAATAATGGATGGAATGGTTTTTTGGTGATCGGCCAAGGCAAGAGAGGAGAGGGGAGGTGTCGGCCTGGGGTTTTTTAAGGCAGGCCGGGGGGTACTAGGGTAGGGGAGGCCGGTTTTAGATAAGAGAGGGGGAGAGAAATAATATTAGGGTTAGGGATTATTTAGTGTTTAGGGGTATATATAGGAGATCAAATGTTGGTTAATGGGTAGTGGATATCAGTAGGATTAAATGGGTGTACAATTGGGTAATGGATATTGGGTAGATTCCAAATGGGGATACAAGATGCAATGAACCCTATGGCTCCTAAAAATCTCCTTAAGGGCCAAAAATCTCAAATTGACCAAAACTCCTCTAAAAGTCCACCATGACCCAAAAATAATATTTAAACATGAACGGGACCAAGAAAATGAGAAAAATATCTCAAAATGGCGAAAAACGGACGATCGGCGCACAAACAGCACACGGAGATCAAAATGCCAGAAAAATAATATAAAATAAAAATAATCAATTATATTGTACCGAAAAATACAATGGAATATAATAATCCACAAAAGAAAAAAAAAATATTCTCAAAAATTCCAAAAGTGAAAAACAGAGGTTACAAACGTATATGCTTAGATACTGGAAATTTTCATTTTCTTTTACTGTTGAAGAAGCTGAATTCATGCATCTGAAGATTTAAGATCCAGGATGGCAAATTTTGATTGGGCTGTGATTGGATTGTTTAGTGGCTGTCGTCTATGTTCTTAATTGGGCTGTGATTAGAAAGAGAGGGCTCGAGTGGAGATCTGGAAATCCATATAGAGACATCTCGTTTATAATAATTTATTATTATTGTTGTTCTTGTCGCTCTTGCTGTTGTTGCTGATGTCTCTTTGTGTGCGTGTGCTGAAGGGAAAGAAGGGATGAGAGAGATATGAGGAAAATCCCGGTATGTTAGCCTGGTGTATCCTCATTCTCTACCATTCTCTGTTTCCATTTCTGGCTTCTATATTTGGTTTCCTTCCACGATTACAGTTCCTTAAAACTACACTTGATATGAGCCCCTTCTTATTTTTCTTATTTTTCTTATTTTTCTTATATTTGGTTTCCTGTTGAACTAAATTATTGTTTTTTTTCATAGAGCGGTCACCCAGATGAAGGAAATTCTGATGATCAGCACTGAAGCTACTCGAGGGGTATGGATCTGTGGTCGGCCTACTCTAGTTGTTGTTGTTATGTTGTCCTTGTTGTTTTAAGTAATTGTTGAGATATTTGGGATGTTAATTACTGTATTTGTTAATTATGACACTGTGTCAATTAAGCGGTGAATTTGGATGATTAATGGACTATGTGTGAAACTTTATTATCTAAATTAATTCTTGTGTTTGGTTATGATTTGCGCATTAATATGTCTGAAATTGGTTGAATCAGTTGTGAATTAGTTTACAGGTTTTTTAAATGAAATTGTGAATTGAAATCGAATGAAAAATTGGAGCAGGAAAAACCAACGGGCATACACCGGCGTTTCATAGAACGCCGCTGTATCTAATTGTTTAGTTGAAAATTTCGTTAGAGAGGCATTTCCACACAGGCCGGTGTACCCGTAAGTTGCAACAGTCCTAAGATACACCGGCATTTTATAAAACGCCGGTGAATATATCTATAGCGGCATTTTACGACACGCCGGTGTTTGTAAGTAGGGAAAGAAGGGCGCTCAGAAACAAGCATACACCGGCGTTCTATGACTGCCAGTAAATATTACACATTCACCGGCGTTTGTACAATCGCCGGTGAAAAGATATATACCGGCGGCATGTGACCGCCGGTGAATGTATATTGGGGAAAGAACGGCACCCAGGAATTGCCATATACCGGCGTTTGTCTGGCCGCCGGTGTATTTTGAAGATATACCGACGTCCA
Source organism: Hemerocallis citrina (assembly GCA_017893485.1). Taxonomy (NCBI): domain Eukaryota; kingdom Viridiplantae; phylum Streptophyta; class Magnoliopsida; order Asparagales; family Asphodelaceae; genus Hemerocallis; species Hemerocallis citrina. The sequence continues at coordinate 48,303,473 of CM030367.1, forward strand.
GTAAAAACGCCGGTGAATACACCTATCTTTTCGGGACGCTCGATTCGGCGGCATTTGCACCGGCATTTTTATAAACGCCGGTGAATGTTTCACCGGGGTAAAAAACCGCCGATGAAGGTCTAAAAAAATGCCGGTGAATAGGTTCTGTGTTGTAGTGTTCCCAAGTAATGTTTTGGCAGTGGTAATGTCTTCATGAGAGACTGACTACTGGTCAATATTACACTGGTTGCTATATCGAAATTAAAGGGAGGATTTTGAGGATAGACCTAAGTGAACTGCAAGTTCTGGGTGTGGATGTGATTGTTGATATAGATTGGATTGTGATCTAAAGGGAAACAATCAAAAGCAAGGATAAGAAGGTAGTAGTAAAGGCACCAGGAGGGCCAGATGTGACATTCCAAGGAAAGAAGGAATGAAAGGGGGTAATGGCGGTTATTTCGAAGAGGAAGATTCCTGAACAAGTTAAGGTGAATCAAGTGGTCCGAGACTTTCCAACATTATTTTTGGATGACCTACTGCGTTTACCACCTCATCGAGATGTGGAATTCAGCATCAACATTCAGCCAGGAAGTGCACCAATATCTGGATGGTACTAATGGAACAAGATGATGTGAAGAAACATACTAAGGAACTATTGCTGTCATGCCCTGCTTCCCAAAAGAAATATGGAATATGGTACATGAATAAGTCCAGCAGATAGTTTTCACCATCCATAAACTGTACAGATCTACTTGACTCATGACAACAGTAAATATAACAATATACTCAACCAGGCATGCATAAACAATTATAACTCAATAGTTTATATTCACAACAATAATGAATATCCCAAACAAATACGAGATCTGAAACAAAACAATATCCTGGGACTACAAGCCCAAATACAATTCTCAACTCAGTACATGAATAAAATAGTTCAATGAAACATGAAGCAAAATTTCCAAGGCTCAGCTCAAAACTTTTGCTCACCAACTCCAGTAGGCAAGCGATCACCAAAACCTGCTCATATAGCAATTACAAGAAAAATAGGAAAATAGGAAAACAGGAAAACATAATACCCGTTAGTTGCAAGTTCCGGGCCACAAGTAGTACAAGCAGGAAAAGGAAAAGAAAAATATAAAACAATCAGGATGTACTGAAATGGAGAAAAGCAATAAAGGATGACATTCTATAGATAACAGGAAATGGTAGGATAATAGTAAAAAGTCTAGTAATAACAGTATAGTGAAGTCAACAGTAACAGTGAAGTCAAGGGTAACAGTAACAGGATGTGACAGTGAAAATAGTTGTTTTTACATCTCATATTCATTACTATCTAGGTAGCACTTCATGCGTCCCAAATTATACCACATGGTTGCTACTTCAAACATTTTCATTTTAAGATTTCGTAGTGGAACCTATAGGGTCGTATATCCAGACAAAAAGTAACAGTAATAGTAATAACAGACAATGTCATGGATCATGCCCTCATGCATCTAGAGATGAACAGTGGGTACCACAGTAAACAGTGGGGAATGAGTTTCCTTCTAAATACGCATTTCTATATTGTCCACTACTAGATCTTTTCCCTTAAAAACCCCGGCTTGATTAGTTTTCATTATTATTAAACGGGTGTGAAACAATACAACAATGCAAAAGCCATGGTAAGAACAAATGATAAGTCTAAGATGAAATAGGAACACAAACGGATGACGAAAACAACCTATAACAGTCAAAACAATGAAACATTTAGTTCTGGACAGCAAGACACTACAGTACCAAATCTGATATTCCCGTTGCTACAGAACTGCAAATCTAGATCCTTCAGAAAATATGGAAACTAGACTCTCTGCGGAATCCAGCACATATATACAATTCATACATCAGCCACAAAAACAGGGTTGAAAACAACGTTTAATACAGAAGTTATGTTCAACCATAAAATGCAAAATCTTTTTTATAAGCATGGAAAGGGTTTAAAAGCATCATAATTAAATATGAGAAAAGTCTGGGAGACTCCCTAGCATATCTAGTCTCAAATTATGAAATATCATGAAATTATATTACAGATAGTACAGTCAATAAAATTTGGAAAACGGAGTAATGCAATAAAACTTATAATCCGAAAGTTCAGACACAGTAGTACCAAAACAGAGATAATTTATAAAATATAATTCGAAATCCAGATTCGAAAAGGGTGATAAAATAGACAAACCAGGATACAGTTTATATTCACAAAGTTTTCATAAAAAATGAACAAAATCAGGTTGAAAACATAATTCTTTACTAAACAGTATGTAGTTTGGAAATATATCGATTGGTTTCATAAGTATGAAATGAGATACAAAAGTCATTAATTAATTTCACAAAAACTAGGGATTGATCGCATTCATGTCGAAACATACTCAGCAAATACAGAGTTCAAATTATACTTTTAATATCAGTTTTGAAATAATAATTCATACAGAAAACATATAGTTTAGAGTCTAGAATATACGATATAACTGCAGTAAAACAGCAATAACTCATGCATCAAAAATCGGAATTCAGATCCGTCAAAATTTCTGGAAACTAGAAAACAATTCCTACAAATCATATTCAAAAATTTATTTATTTTACTGATGTTAACAGGGTCGATATTACTGTACAAAAAAAACAGGGCAGCAGTGAAACAAAAGTTTTTTATGCATTTTATCGAATAATTTAGTTGCAAACGATCCAAATTAAGAAGGCATACGAAGCATGGCAATAGGTTACTCAAATCAACATAGCATGTGAACAAACAATCTATAATAAGAGATTACATCTAACAAAGCATCCATATATAGTTACTACAACATATGATATGTCACAACCAAACATACAATCAAGATGTTCATCTAATTTGAATTGTTTTTATGAAACGGGTATCAACTACTGTGAACTACTCATGATCAAGAGATGAAGGAACGGATCAACTAAAAAAATGTGGTCATCATAAGGGTACTAAACAATTTCATGCGAGACTACTTAGGTATTTAACTTGTATGACAAAAAAAATGCATGCAAGATACTTTCCTGATAACGACGATGACCAAGAAGACAGAATAATGGGAACAGATCCCGAACAACTAGCACAATGCACGAACGAGAGATGGCACGAACAAGAGCAAGATCCAACCAGTGATAATATGGCGGTGCACGTGTTCTCACACACACGCACAGTGCAGCGGCAACAACCGGTAGGAGCGGCGATAATAACAACCAAGGCGATGACAACACAGGCGAAGGGGGTCGGCGGCAGTCGACCTCAGCAAGGGCGAACAATGGCACGGCAGAACAGTGGTGCGGCAACGTTGAGGGTCGGCACAGCGACGAAGGGCTGTCGCGGCGCGGCACAGGGAAGACGACGATAAGGCAGTCAGGGGTGTCACGGAGCACGGGGATGCGGCGGCTAGGGGATGAAGAGAGGGAAAGCACGGGGGTAGGGTCTGCTGTGGGTGCATGGGTGGAGGAGAGAGGAGCAGGGTGATGACGGGTTTGTGGGGGCAGGAGCTGGGTGCCGGCGAGGGGTGATGGGTGCAGTAGGGGGTCGATAGGTAGGAGAGAGGGGGTGACGGCTGAGGAGAGGGAGATGGGGTTTAGGGTTTGGTAATTAGGGTTAGGGTGTACATAGTGAATATTTATAGGGTTTAGAAGTAGGTAGGGTTATTGAGTTAAATAGGATAGGACCCAATAAGAGAATAGGATTTTGGGTTAATGGGTAGTATCCAATAGGAAGAAAAGAGTCCAATAAGAGACAAATAGGGCAATAAACAAGATCAAGAACAAATTTGTAGATCAAACAAATGAGAATATAATGGCTGGATCAAACAAAAATGAATCACAAGGAGAACAACAGCATATAATTCAAAAGGGATGAAAAGAGATACATTCAGAAATAAAATAAAATAATCATCAATTTAACTAAAAATAAACAAAACTACGATAATGAGTAACAAGGGTTATAGTTAGACCAAGGTTTCATCAAACCTAGCGCTTCGTCGTGGGAAGCGCTTGTATCTTTGGTGAAGAAGAATGATGGATCGATAAGGATGTGCATCGACTACCATAAGCTAAATAAGGCGACCATTCAGAATAAGTATCCAATTCCTCGAATAAATGAGTTGTTTGATCGATTTCAGGGAGCGACATTTTTCTCCAAGATTGATATACGGGCAGGGTATCACAAATTTCGTGTCAAGGAGGAAGATGTGCACAAGACGGCATTCAGGACTCGGCATGGACACTATAGTTTTTAGTCATGCCATTTCGAGTGACCAATGCGCAAACAATATTGATGGATTTGAACGGATTCTATGGTCATTCAATGATTTTTTCATTGTGGTGTTCACCAACGACATTCTGATGTATTCAAAGTTAGAAGAGGATCATGCCAGTAATTTAGCAGAGGTACTGATGAAGTTGCAAGAATAGAGATTGCATGCCAAGTTGTCAAAGTGCAAATTTTGGAAGTCAGAGGTTGTATTTCTGCAGAAGATTGAAGCGGTGAAGGTATGGTCGCGACCCAGAGTTGTGAAGGAAGTCATGAGCTTCTTGGGGTTGACGGGATACTATCGGCAGTTCATCCAAGGGTACACACAGATAGTGGTTCCGTTGACAGGCCTCACAAAGAAGAATGTGGGGTTCAATTGGAATGACCAGTGTGAAGCGAGCTTTCAAGAATTGAAGAAAGGTTGATGATGGTGGCATTATTGGTTCTACCGCAAGCAGGAAAGGATTAACATATCTACAGTGATGCTTCGTATGGAGGTCTTGGTTGCATGCTGGTGCAGGAGAGAAATCTAATAGCTTATGGGTCTAGACAGTTGCTACCACTTGAGAAAAATTACCCTACTCAAAGTTTTGAGTTGGCGGCGATTGATGGAATAATTTGCAAGTGCACAAAATTTCAACAATTAGTATAGTTTTAATGAAAATAGTGTTGAACCCACAAGGACAAATTAATTTATTGAGTACCAAAATTAACTAGCTTGACTACTATTTGGAGAATCGAAAATTTGATAAAAATAGTAACTAAATTAATTTAAACTAATGTAAAATTTAAACTAATTAAAAAGAACAAATGTAACCCCTGTTCCCTGTATTTGTATTTTTCTACTGTATTTCATTTCATTGTACTCTGTTATCAATTCAAAATCTTGTATCTTGTTTCCGGTTCTATAAAAGTCATCTATTTTGTTTCGACCCATTTTTGTGCCATTTATTTCAATTGCATCTTCCCTATCTGCTCTAATTTGTTGTTCTTCATTGGAATTTGACTATTTCATCTCACCTATTTCATTTTTCCTAATTATAGTGAATTTTGACTTAATCTCCTTTTGGATCCCACTCAAACCCGTTAACCAATAACCACAAACCCAATAACTCTATACTCTAAAAACTCTAACCTAATTAACCCTAACCCTAATCTACTGTTTAAATCACTATCACTGTAGCCGGCAACCCCTACCCCCACTGTTCGTCTTCCCCACTCCTTCGCCGCCCAACCTTTCACCTTCGTCCACCTTGTCGCCACCTATCATCCTTGTCATCGTCTCCCCAACCTTTTCGTCCTCATCCCCGTCTCCTCGATGCCCCCGTCGTTGAGTTGCCACTGCATTGATCGAACCAACCAATTCGTTGCCTTACTCTCCGAAACCCATCATCGCCATTGCCCTCATCATCCCCTTCTCGCCTCACCATCTCCCACAGCACTACGATTCTCACCCTTATCGCCACCCTGAACCCACCACTCCCGCTCATCGAACCCATCATCTTCATCACTCATGAACCCATCCCTCGCCAATACCGAGATTATTACCCTCGCCTGTGCCCATCATCGCCGTCATCCCCTACCTCTACTCGCCCCTCATCGCCTCGCCATTGCCGAATCCCCGATAGCTTTCCCCTCATCATTCTCCTCTATTTTCCCACCCAAGCAGAGCACCTCTGTTGCCTCCCCATCATCGCCTTCGTCGTCTTCCTGCGTCGAGCTCCCCTCGATGCTACCACCAATCGCCTCCACCTGTGCCGTAGCCACCGCCGAAGCCTCCCACCATCGCTGCGTCGATCAGAAGAGAAGGAAGGAGGAGAGTTTTGCTGTTCAAATCTCAGCCACCTGATCCCATCAAGATCGCAATCTAATCTGATATGATCAGATCCATCATCTTGATCATCAGATCTGATCTCAGCCGTTCGTTCATCTTGATCTTGATCGTCATCAAGACCGCGCCGACCCGATCCATCTAATCTCGATCATCGATCAACGCCCTCATCCAATCAAGGCAAGTATCTTCTTGTACAATTTGTTGTTCTAGTACACGCTTTATTTAAAAATACTGCAAGTAGATCATAGTTATGACTCCCATTTGGATTATCATTTGATGATCTTATTTTATTCCTTATAAACTCCATGATTATAAGAGTCGCAACCTTTCGTTGATATATTCGTTGCAAAACTCGTTGGATCTAATTTATCTCCTAATTACTTGAGCACATGAAACTAAGAACCACCTTGACTTGTAGATGCATATTGTATGAAGTATGTGTTGATTCTACTTTTCTTTGACTTTAAAAAAAAACGTGACTTGATGATTTGATATCCATTACTAACTATTTGTGTTACACACTAATTTAGAACCATATTATTCATTTTTCATGCCACTTGTTATATAAAAGAAACCATCTATGCTGTTATTCCTGTTTTTACTTACTGTTTCGACCCTGATAACTTCAGAATATGGACTTCAATTCTAAACATGAAATGTAGCCCCAGATGTCTAGTTTACTACCCTTTTTACGGAATTGAATTCTGAGATATGGTTTGTGATTTATCACAGTTTTACTGTTGCTATGTCATAGAATTTCATATTCACAATTTTGCTGCGACACTTTGTTTTACAATTAATTTAACTATGCTACCTGTAAGATAATGACTTGAAATTATTCATGCTGATACTAGACAAACTATAGAACATTCTCTAATTTTTCTGAAATTAGTTAATGAAGTTTCAGACCCGTTCCATACTTATAAACACAGGTTTACAAATTCTGGATGAATACAAATCCTGTGTAGTTTGCTGTTTTGGCACCTGATGCTACAACTTTTTTATGTCTTGTTTATATGAGATGGATTTTTTAGAGAGTCAAGTTTCTAGAAATTCTGACGGACCAAAATTTGCATTCCTGTAGTGGCGGGAATCTCAGTTTTGGTGCAGCAACGTCATGCTATCCGGATATGAAATTCACGTCGTTCTTAATAATTTAATTTGTTTTGACTCTTGAATATGTATCCTTCCTAATCTAAACTTTTTCCCTGTTCTTGTTCATGTATACGTGCCATATTTTGCACACTCTCATGCTTGTTTAATGATAATAATAAATAATAAGCCGGGGTTAAGGGAAAGACCATAGTAGTGGACAATATAGGTAAGTGCACTTGGAAGGGGGCCTGTGTTTTCCAGTACTTGGTTCATGAACTTGTTGTATCTTGAGTGTATTCATGAGCCCACTACTTAGTTGATAAAATTGTTGTATCTTGAGTGTATTTATGAATCCATTACTTGGTTCATGAACTTGTTGTATCTTTAGTGCATTCATGAACCCACGGTTGGTTCTTGAACTTGTTAATGCATTCACGAACTAGTTCGTGAACTTGTTACATTATTTTTGTATTCATGAACCTTGCTTGCTTGATACTTGATACCTAAGTACACCGCCCTATAAAATCCACCACTAGGGCTAAATGTAACTGTTTGTATATAGCAACCATGTGGTAAAAGTATGGACGCATGAAGTGCTACCTAGATAGAATTAAACATTAGACTTAAGAATAACGTGTCACTTGTTTACACTTGATACCCTACTTAATACTCGTTACTTGACAATTGTACGTGATGCTTGTTACTTGATGCTTGAAACAATAACATGCTCACTTGTTACTCGTTCCACTACTAGTACTTGTTACCCAATCTCGTTACTCGAGTTGTCTTATATACTAGCTAGTCTCTTGGACTCCACTACTTGTTGCATCCCTATCATATCATGTTATACGTTCTTGATTCCAAATCTTGTTTTATATTTCTTGCACTTTTTTCATACTCTTGCTTGTACTACTTGCGGCCCTAACTTGCACTAAAGGTGTTTGTCTTTATTTTCTCTATTTTCCTTTTATATATACAAACTTTGGAGACGAGTTGCCTGCTGGAATTGGTTAGCAAACGTTCTAGGCTTCGCTTGGGGAAAAGCTTGCTTTAATTAATTTGTATTTGAGTTCATTTAATTTTGTTGCTACTTAAAACTAGTAACGGGCTTGTAGTCCTGAAGTTTTATTTCTTTTGATCCAGATCATGAAATTTTTAGGATATTTGTATTTGTTTCAAATGTTTTTCTGTTGATTAATTAATTATTCATGGCCTGCGTGGTTGAGTATATTCTTGTTATGATGCTGAGTCGATCCTACAGCTTATGAATGATGAAAATCATTCGCTGGACTTCGTCACACACTCGTATTCCATAATCCTTTTGGAAGCGAGGCGTGACAAAGTTTTTAGTGGTATCAGAGCTAGGTTTGACTAATGTGTTAGTTTGACTAAGACATTAGACATGCTTGACTCAGCCAGAATTAACTCAACATTAAATAGGCAATGCAATCAGATGAACAATTTGATATTCAACTCGATCTGGATACTAGTCTTATTCCTTCTTTCATCTTGATCCCTTCTTATTCAATCCATTGATTCCTTGTCTTCTTCTGTCTCTTTCATTCGTCCTCTTTGATTGATCTCTTGTTGGGTATGAATTTGTTCTTTTCGTAACCATGTTCTTTTGATTCTGGTGATATCCATTCTTTTCTTTCTGCTTGGTCCATCAATCGGCATTGCCGGTTCTACTATGACTTGTCAGCAGCTTAGAACATCACCAGGAGATGGAGTGTCGTCTTTTGCTTCGAGTTGTGCATGCAGAGTCCCAAGATTTCAAGAAGTGTTCAGAATCTGAAGTTGCCAGGAGTTCAAACTTCATGCTAAAGAGATGTTGTTTAGATGTGTCGAGAATACGGTGAACCACGAAGCAGATTCCTGGAGCTAATGGATGCTATTGGCATAACAGAGCCCTATGGTAATCGGGGGCACAAACTTTAAGGCAGATCTGATAGTAATCGGCAATTCAGGGTTTGGTGTGATTCTCGGCATGGATTGGTTGGGGAAGTCTCATGCTGCTATTGATTGCCGAGCAAAGAAGGTCGTGTTCAGGATCCTGGGCCATGCAGAGTTTGAGTTCCATGCTGGGGAGACACCCCTTGGGTGTGGTAAGAAGGTGGTAGATGAGAAAGGTTGTGTAATGGAGTTGCACACAGGCTATGAGGCTGCGCCTCTAGTAGTGCGGGAATTTCTGGATGTGTTCCCAGAGGAATTGCCCGGGTTACCTACAGATCGAGAAGTGGAGTTCGGCATTGAGGTTCAGCCAGGGACGATGCCGATATCAAAGAGCCCGTATGGGATGGCACAGATTGAGCTAGTAGAGTTGAAGGTGTGGATTTAGGGTTTGTTGGATTTGGGTTTCAGCAGGCCCAGTGTTTTATCGTGCGGAGCTCCTGTTCTGTTAAACAATAAGAAGGTCAGAAGCCGCAGACTATGCATTGATTATCGAGAGATGAACAGTGTCACTGTGAAGAATCTGTATCCACTACCTAGGATCGATGACTTATTTGATCAGTTGGGCGGTGCTGCAGTCATTTCAATGTTGGACCTTTACTCGGGGTATCATCAGGTGAAGGTTAAGGCAGTAGATGTGCAGAAGACTGCATTCACGACCAGGTACGGGCATTACGAGTTCTTAGTGATGCCCTTCGGAGTCACGAATGCCCCAGCAGTGTTTATGAGCCTGATGAACAGACTTTTCTCCCTGTTCCTAGATGAACAGAGTTTTTAACCAATAACCATAAACCCAATAACCCTATACTATAAAAATCCTAACCTAATTAACCCTAACCCTAATCTACTGATTTAACCCCTATCACTGTAGCCGCCAACCCCTACCCCCATAGTTCGTCTTCCCCACTCCTTTGCCTCTTGACCTTTCACCTATGTCCACCTTGTCGCCACCCATCAACCTCGTCATCGTCTCCCCAACCTCTTTGTCCTCAATCCCGTCTCCTTGACACCCCGTCGTTGAGTCGTCACTGCCTCGACCGAACCCACCATTCGTTGCCTTCCTCTCTAAAACCCGTCATCGCCATTGCCCTCGTCATCCCCTCCACGCCTCACCATCTCCCACAGCACCGCGATTCTCACCCTCATCGCCACCGTGAACCCACCGCTCCTTCTCATCGAACCCATCATCTTCATCACTCGTGAACCCATCCCTTGCAATTACCGAGACCATTACCCTCGCCTATGCCCATCCTCGCCGTCATCCCCTACCTCTACTCGCCCTTCGTCGCCTCGCCATTACCGAATCCCAGACAGCTTTCCCCCCGTCATCCGCCCCTATTTTCCCGCCCAAGCAGAGCACCTTCGTTGCCCCTGATCATCGCCGTCATCGTCTTCCTACGTCGAGCTCCCCTCGATGCTACAACCAATCGCCTCTGTCTATGCCATAGCCGCCGCCAAAGCATCCCGCCGTCGTTGCGTCGATCAGAAGAGAAGGAAGGAGGGGAGTTTGGCTATTCAAATCTCTGCCACCTGATCCCATCAAGATCGCGATCTGATCTGATCTGATCAGATCAATCATCTTGATCATCATATCTGATCTCAACCGTTTGTTCATCTTGATCTTGATCGCCATCACGATCCGTGCCAATCCGATCCATCCGATCTTGATCGTCAATCAATGCCCTCATCCAATAAAGGCAAGTATCTTCTTGTACAATTTGTTGTTCTAGTACAAGCTTTATTTGAAAATATCACAAGTAGATCGTAGTTGTGACTCCCCTTTGGATTATCATTTGATGATCTTATTTTAATCCTTATCAACTCTATGATTATAAGAGACAATCTTTCATTGATATATTCATTTCCAAACTCGTTGGATCTAATTTATCTCCTAATTACTTAGCACATGAAACTAAGAACCACCTTGACTTGTAGATGCATGTTGTATGATGTATGTGTTGATTCTACTTTTCTTTGAGTTGAAAAAAAATGTGACTGGCTGATTTGATATCCATTATATCGTATTTGTGTCACACACTAATTTAGACCCATATTATTCATTTTTCATGCCACTTGTTATTTAAAAGAAACCATCTATGCTGCTATTACTACTTTTGCTTACTATTTCGACCCTGATAACATGAGAATATGGACTTGAGTTCTAAACATGAAATGTAACTCCGGATGTCTAGTTTACTACTCGTTTGACGAAATTGTATTCTGTGTTATGGTTTGTGATTTATCACAGTTTTACTGCTGTTGTGTCATAGATTTTTAGGTTCACAATTTTGTTGCGACACTTTGTTTTACAATTAATTTAATTATGCTACCTGTAAGATAATGACTTGAAATTTTTCATGCTGATACTAAACACACTAGAGAACATTCTCTAATTTTCCTGGAATTAATTAATAAATTTTCAGACTTGTTCCATACTTATGAACACAGTTTTACAAATTCTTGCTGAACACAAATCCTGTGTAGTTTACTGTTTTGTCACCTGAATACAACTTTTTTATGTCTTGTTTACATGCGCTGGATTCGATAGAGAGTCTAGTTTCTATACCTTCTGATGGATCCAGAATTGCATTCCTGTAGTGGCAGAAATCTCAGTTTTGGTGTAGCAACGTCATGCTATCCAGATTTGAAATTCACGTTGTTCTTAATAATTTAATTTGTTTTCTCTTGAATATGTATCCTACCAAATCTAAACTTTTTCCCTGTTCTTGTTCATGTAGACTTGCCATATTTCGCACACTCTCAAGCTTGTTTAATAATAATAATAATAAATAAGCCGGGGTTAAGGAAAAGACTATAGTAGTGGACAATATAGGTAAGTGTACTCGAAAGGGGGCCCGTGTTTCCCAGTACTTTGTTCATGAACTTCTTGTATCTTTAGTTTATTCATGAACCCATTACTTGGTTCATGAACTTGTTGTATATTGAGTGTATTCATGAACCCATTACATGGTTCATGAACTTGTTGTATCTTTAGTGCATTCATGAACCCACGGTTGGTTCTTGAACTTGTTAGTGCATTCACGAACTGGTTCGTGAACTTGTTACATATTTTATATTCATGAACCTTGCTTGCTTGATACTTGGTTCCTGAGTACACCTCCTTATAAAATCCACCACTAGGCCTAAACTTAACTGTTTGTAAGTAGCCACCATGTGGTAAAAGTATGGACGCATGAAGTGCAACCTAGATAGAATTAAACATTATACATAAGAATAACTTGTCACTTGTTCACACTTGATATCCTACTTAATACTTGTTACTTGACACTGGTACGTGATGCTTGTTACTTGACGCTTGATACAATTACAGGCTCACCTGTTACTTTTTCCACTACTAGTACTTGTTATCCAATCTTGTAACTCGAGTTGTCTTACTTACTAGCTGGTCTCTTGAACTCCACTACTTGTTGCATCCCTATCATATCATGTTATACGTTCTTGATTTCAAATCTTGTTTCATTTTTCTTGCGCTTGTTTTCATACTCTTGCTTGTACTACTTGCGGCCCTAACTTGAACTAAGGGCATTTGCCTTTGTTTTCTCTAATTTTCTTTTATATTTATATATACAGACTTTGGAGACGAGTTGCTTGCTGGAATTGGTGAGCAAACGTTCTAGGCTTCGCTTGGGAAAAAGCTTGCTTTAATTACTTTGTATTTGAGTTCATTTAATTTTGTTGCTACTTAAAACTTGTAACGGGCTTGTAGTCCCGAAGTTTTCTTTCTTTTGATCCAGATCTTGAAATTTTTGGGATATTTGTTTTTGTTTCAAATATTTTTCTGTTGATTAATAAAGTATTCATGCATGCGTGGTTGAGTATATTCTTGTTATATTTCTTGTTATAATGCTGAGTCGATCCTACAGCTTATGAATGATGAAAATCATTCGCTGGGCTTCGTCACGCACTAGTATTCCGTATTCCTTTGGGAAGCGGGGCGTGACAACAAAATTTGAAATTTTATTGGTTTAATAATAGCAAGATAAATCTAGGGTTTTTGATTTCACCTAGTTGTTCCCATACAATTCATAATTCCATGAAACTAAATATTCTACTTTTCCAAGTTGTAGACCAAAATCCCTTAATTATTCAATGTCTTCTTTCGAATAATACCAAACATATATCCCCAACTAATAATTCATCATATCTCTATGCAAATTTATTTTTTTTAAGATTCATTAAGTTCTATAAATTTGAAACTAACAAACATGGATAATGAAAAGTAGAAGAGAATAAAGAATTCTAGACAACCTTGACGAAAGATATGACTCTTGCTCTCCAATGGTATGATGAGTCGTCTCCTCCAATTCTTTTAGCCTCCAAGATCATTTTCTGATTCCCATAGAGTTCACATTAGCATCTATATAGCCCACAAAGAAACCCTGAAAAAGTTATATAAAAATACAGCTCATTGGACCCGAAATCCGATCTGAAATTATAGCATCAGCCCCGTCACGGTCGACTGTGATTTTCTATTCTCCAAACAGTAAGTTTAACAGTCGACTACGATTTCGGTCGGTCGACTGTCCACTTGTTGTTTTCTGCATGCAGGCTGTAGAGGAAACAGTTTCCCAGAGTTGTAGAACTCTATTTGTAACGTATGAGTACTCGTTCCGAAGAGGACTCGATGACCTACATCATTGATTTAGAACACAAGTTCAAATTCGTGCACCTTCATTTTCAAAATAGTCGTACAATTTCTGGTTGCTTTTGTTGCTCCTTTTCGTATTGCTTTGTGTCTTCTTTTTTTCCATCTCCAATCCCGGTGATTTCGTGTATTTGAGTGCATAATCCTAATATCCATCTCATTAATTCAAAAATAAATAAATAAAATAATTTAGTAGAATGAAAATGAAATTCAAAGAAATAAATGCGAACTCACAATTTTTATGCGTAAAAGAGTATTAAAATCAGGTATAAATTACACGGATCAAATACCCCCAAAATTAAGATTTTTCTTGTCCCGAGGGAAAAGGACAAAGCATAGATGAAATAAGAGTAATAATATTAGGCTCAATTCATCGCACCCAAAGGACTTATCATGCAAACATCAAATCTTTAACTTAATATATGAACAATAGGAAATAATGAAAATCTAAGCATACTCACTTCCTTCTGTGCAATTATTCATACACAATTCCAAACCCAACAAAAATTTTCATGCAATTAACACAACTATATCATGTCAGAACTCCATCTGTGATCACTCATTCTCACCACTACAAACTAAGTAGCAAAGTAGAGTATTTTTTTTGTTTTTCACTTGTTTTTTGACACGAATGCAAACATTTGTGATGGATTCACCCGATTACTCAACAAGTCACACACTCAGAATGATTTTGTATACTCATATTTTAAGTTGCCATTTGACGTAAAAGTAAATATTGGTGATGATTACATCTGGTTTCTAAGCAAGTCAATATATTGGAGTAGATAAAACCTTATTCATTCAATTATTAAATCACTATCACTCTATTTACTTCAACTCTATTTAGGACTAGGTCAAAGGGGATAATCACAAGAAAATCATCACATTCCACTTTTATGTATAATCACATGACTTTCACAGTTTTACAAGAAATTTTGAACTTCAACAATTCTATAAAAGATTAAGTATGCTTAATCTTACTTTATAAGCTATTGCCTATTCTAAAAAAGTTTACAATGCTTTAGCACGATAAAGAACCCAAAAGTGAAATGGTAATCCTAATTTAATTATAAAAAAAAATTTCTCCCCTTCCCCCAAAGTTTAATATCACACTGTCCTTAAAGGAAAATGAAAAGGAAAAAGAAAAAGAATTTAAAAAGTCCATAATTGTTCCCCTGAAATCTGTTGAAATTATGGATGAGTGAAGCTCATTATTTTGGATATATCTGGAGTTGTATATGTCCAAATTACCTAATTCTTTTTTGCATTGGAAAGTAAGGACAATTTCCATCGATCGCTCATGGAAACACCTTTCCAAATTCAGACTCCATCCTACCCAAAAACAGCTATCAAAGTAGGTATAGAAAACAACTTCGCCGAAAAACTCCAAACTTGGGCAATCCTATGAAATAAAATTCTAAAAAATTTAAAATCAAAGTAAACAAAAAGAAACACAATTCTAATGAAAAGAAAAAAAATGGGCTGCCTCCTAAGAAGCGCTAAGTTTTAAGTGTTCAGCCGGACGTGGTATCTGAGATGGTTATGTTGATGGCAATATCCAACAACATAAGAACCTGTTTTCTAAATACTTCCTTCATGTGCGGAATAGGTTTTTTCTGTACATCCCGCAAACTAAATGGCTGTAATACCCTGACTTTTTAATATATGGAAGATTATTCATTTTTATATAGTATACTTGTGCAATATTATTGACTAGTATTTTTTCAACATCGTTTTATAAAGCATTAATTTACTTATTTCTACAAAATAACTAGTTTGGCCCAAATTGGTTTTAAGCCCATGAATTTAAACCCTCTTACTATTTTCTACAACTTGTAATGTAGCATTTCTTACTCTATTTTATTCCCGGGTATTTAGTGTACATATTGTAGTGTGACTTGTGCCTACACGTGCACTTTATGTACACGTGCAATGAGCACACTTCTTGACCGGATTGTGGAGTGATGGGTGAGATCATGGGTGGTTACATTTTGAGGTGTGGGTAGTTTCTAAACTTCCGATTTAATCTCAGCCCTTATTTCTTCAACTCCCTAATAGATCTCAACCCTTCATTCTATTTATCTTCTAATATAAATACCCCCTTCTAAATCCCTATCTTTTTACACTAAAATTCCTGAGATTTTAAGAGTATCTGAGAGTTGTGTGGGAGTTTCCTGTGGAGGCAAGCAGCATTGCTGAGGAGTCGGAGTGGAGCAAAGGAACAAGAAGTGCTGCGCTATATTGAAGGACTTGCGGGATTTCGTTATTTTTCTTCATAAAAGGTGGGTGTTTCTCAGGACTTCTAACGTAGGAGTAATGCTATAATTGTCATGATGGATGCCATGTTACAAAAGAGAATTAAATGCGGTAGAAATTGCTTGAACATGCTGTTAATTTGAGGCGAGACTGTAGGTACAGTCGACTGCCATATGAGCCAGCCGACTGATACGAGACATTTACTTTTATAAAGTGCTGATAAAATGTGTATGAATAGCCATGATGGTGTGATTATTAAATGTATGTTTTTCCCTATGACACATATGATGGAGGGAAGGTAGACAAACAAAAAGAACTAAAGGTGATAAATATCTGAAGTTGTCGGCTCAGTCGACTGACTTGGGGTTAAGTCGACTGGTGCTCGTTCTGAAAGTGACTGTTTGATAGTTCCCCGAATAAAGATATTCTATTTATGTAGACCCATGATGATGACTTGAAATTTATATCCCCATTGTCGTATGTAAGTATGAGCAATGTGAATGCATGTTTAGAGTAGTTTTCTCTAAAGAGCATGTTAATAACTGGGAAAATTGTGCTGTGAATGCTACTGAACAAGAGGAACTCTGTTTATGAAACATGAATTGGTATATATTGTTAATTGATATCATGATGCAAGTATATGTAAGAAACTGTAAGTAAATTCCCAAATTAAAATGGATCTGTCCAGTCGACCGATGCATGTGGCAAGTCGACTGATCTGGACTTAGAAATATTGCTGTTGAAATCTCCAGGACAGACGACTGATTACTTACCAGTCGACTGTCATGTGGATAATATTGTGAATATGAACGGTTGCGGGACAGGCGACTGGTTGAGTGCAACAGTCGACTATCCCGAGCAACTGTGATGATACTGTGTGACTGTATAAGTCAACTGGTACCTTCCCAGGTCGACTGTACAGAGAGGACTTCGACAATTTGATCCATGTATTTCACTGTTGATAATGATGAACTTTATGCTTTCATTGATGGATTCTGATTATGGCTGCATGAGTTATGTGAAAGGAATCAAAGATGAGAATTGAGAATTTTATGAATAATTATGAAAGGCTAAATCATGAAAAGAAAGTCTGTGAGACTCTAAAATGAATTATGAGCTGATGATGCTCCATTGGATATTGTGAATTTGAAATTGAACGAAAGAGTAGCTAAGTCTCCCCGGCAGTGAATGAAATGATATTGAGAATTAGACCAGGTTGGTCGAGTGAAATGAAATGATAAGTCCGGTTGATGGAGAGGCTAACTCTAGAGCTTGATTTTATTCATGATTCTAATGTAACTTAAATACATAGTGTGGAGGTGATGAAGGTGAGAGAAAAACATGAGTATGAGAGCTAGGGTACGGTGCGGGTGTGTGAGCCGCAGAATGCATGCTTGATGAGTCAAGACATGGCGCGGGCACAACTCAGTAATGATCGGACTCTAGTCACGCTTGTGGGATGTTTTGGTGACTGCAAGAGGAGTGTGTTCAGGGAGGAGGCTGAATTGTCGCAGAATGCATGCTTGACGAGTCAAGACATGGCGCGAAATTCTACTCCAGGGGCCAGGATACATGCTTGTACTCATAGATTCATCCAGGATACTCATTGGAATTACAGAAGTAGAATAAGTCATGGCGGGGGATTGAACCCTACAAAAGAATGAAGATCGTTTAAGAGGCTTGCCCTCGAACCTATGTAGTATGGGATGCATAGAATTCGAACAAGTGCGCATTAGTGTCATGTTAATTAAGTAAATTGCATTAAGGATTTAAGTACACAATCACGACACGACATCATTAAAAGTTTCCCCTTATTTGCATGCTTATGTTGAACCAGTTTGTGATTTGTAAGAAATGAGATTCATTATACTGTTTCTGGCATAGAGAGGATGGCCATGTATAATTATCGTCGGTTGAATAAACTGACGTACCCACAGTGTTTTATGCAGGATAATTACATGTAAGAGGAATGGATGCACAAAGAGTTCATTATGTTGTTGTTCATTTATGTAAATATTGTATATTTTGCTTCCGCTGTGTAAATTCAAATGTAATATGTTGTAAACTTTGATGTAAAAGTAAAGTTTTAAAATTCCTTGTAAAATTGTATGTGAAGAAAGCGAAAAGATCCTGAAGAACATCTCGAATTCAGTAAATTGGGATTCGGGGCGTTACAGAGTGGTATCAGAGCCACGCTTTCTATGCTTTCATACTCGTACAAATTTATAAGGAACGACACCCTAGATGTGGACATTAGAGTGTGTGTTTGGATCTAGAGATTTAAATGTAAGTAACTTACATTTGTGTTGCTCTATGATTTATGCTTCTTCCTCTCTATTCTAAGATGGCTGATCACTTCGACCCTGCTGGAGGCGGCGACTGGCACATTATTGAGGAAGAATACCATCCTGGACAGGCTGATTCTGAGGACGAGTATCACCCCGGGCAAGCTGATTCTGATGATGAAGAGTACCCTGAATCTCGAGAGATCACCCCACCACCGAACTCACCTGATGATTCTTCTTCTTCCGATGAAGAAAAGGGACCAGCTCTGGGTAACGCTGTAGCTTCTCTGCAGAGGCAAGTGGATACCTTGAAGTATAGAGTTGGAGTTTTGGAGGCTCAGCTGGAGAAGCGGAATGCTGACTATTCTGTTCTTAGCCATCGGATTTGGGAACTTGAGAAGAAAAAGAACCTAACTGATGTGCTGAAGGATGAGGTGGATGAACTGCGGGATGAACTTCGATCAGCGAAGAGGACCCGTAGAGATTAGATTGTCTTGGTTTCTTTTTCTTCTGTTCTGATGTTAAAATGTTTTTTTTAAATTCGAATGTATAAACTTTGAAATTCGATGAAATGAAAGTTGGTTTAAATTCTTGTTTTATACTTCGAATTTAATGGATCTTTTGCATCAGAATATGGCGAGAAGGGGAGCCAGGAATGGTGAAGGTTTGGACCTGGAGGCCGAGTTTGCAAGGGTTTACCAGACGCTGAATGCAGTGGCTGCAAACCAAGGAAGGGGGCCGGTGAATCCAGTACCCGAGGCAATCAAGCTAGTGGAATCGTTCAAGAGAATGAAACCACCAGTGTTCGAGGGAAAGTCCGACCCGGATGCGGCCGATAACTGGATTCGGCAAGTGGAGACAATCTTCGAGGTGTTGGAAACACCGGAGGGCAGCAAGGTCAAGTTGGCGACTTTGCAGTTGGAGAAGGATGTGGCTGTTTGGTGGCAGTCGATGAAGAGGACTATGGGCGGCTTGTTGCTTGGCTGGGAGGAATTTTTGGAAGAATTTCGCAGCCATTATTTCCCCTCCGACGTCCAGGAGAAAAAGGCCATGGAGTTTCTGTCACTTCAGCAAGGCAGCATGTCAGTAAGGGAGTATGAGACCAAGTTCACTCAACTCTCCAGGTATGCTCCAGAACTAGTGATGGATGAGGTGAAGAAGGCTCGCAAGTTCGAGCATGGTCTGAGGCCGAGCTTGAGATCTCGTATGATACCCCTTGGTATCAGGAGATTCGATAAGCTAGTGAAGAGGGCGGCAGCAACGGAGGCGGATATGGAGCTGTTCCATGTTGCTCAGCACCAGAGGAGCAACTGGCAGTCTGGGAAGAGGCCCGCTCCATCGGGGAGTTTCAAGGGGCAACCATCTGCACAGAAGTTCAAACCGACAGGGGCGAATGCCGTCAGTGTAGCTGGGAGACCTGAAAACGATGCAGGGAGACCTTCTGCAGTCACTTGCTTTAACTGTGGTGAAGTGGGACATTACCAATCTCGGTGTCTCAAACCACGGGCTGGCAATCACAATGTGCCAATACAGCAGACTGGGAAGAGGCCGTACCAGTCAGGGCGAGTATTTGCTTTGACAGAAGCTGATGCTGAGGAGGCGAATCAGGTTATCTCTGGTACGAGGGCTGATGTTTAGTGTGATTTCTTTTTCATTTCTTCTTCCCGATCATAGTGTAAAACTGTTATGTAATGATGTATGTTATGTAACAGGAGAACTCTATATTAATGGAAAGGAAGCTGTGGTGTTGTTTGATACTGGATCCTCTCATACTTTTGTGTCTCCAAAGTTTGCTAAAGTGTTGGGAGTTGAACCGAAGATTTTTCCAGGCAAGATCTTAGCAGTAGCTACGCCATCAGGGGAAACTTTGACCACTGATCGGTACTATGCTGATTGCGAGATAGTGATTGGGGGTCGAATCTTTGGCATTGATCTGATCGAGCTGACTATCTTGGGAGTCGATGTTATTATTGGCATTGATTGGATGTCGGTGTACAGTGCAAGCATCGAGTGTAAGACCAAGATCGTAACAGTGAAGGCTCCAGGTGGACCTGAAGTCACTTTCCAAGGGAAGTTGAAGTGTTCTAAGCTGGTGGCAACTATCCGCAAGGAAGAGACTCCTGTG
Organism: Hemerocallis citrina; assembly: GCA_017893485.1. Classification (NCBI taxonomy): domain Eukaryota; kingdom Viridiplantae; phylum Streptophyta; class Magnoliopsida; order Asparagales; family Asphodelaceae; genus Hemerocallis; species Hemerocallis citrina. The sequence goes on from CM030367.1 coordinate 48,323,957, forward strand.
GAATTGCAAGGGATTCCTGTGGTTCGGGACTATCCGACTGTGTTCTTGGAAGATTTTCCTGGGTTACCTCCGCATCGTGATGTAGAGTTCAGCATCACTGTTCAACCGGGAAGTGCACCCATTTCTAAGGCACCGTATAGGATGGCTCCAGTGGAACAGGATGAGGTGAAACGGCAGATTGAGGAACTGTTGGGAAAAGGCTTTATTCAACCTAGTGCGTCACCTTGGGGAGCACCAGTGCTTTTGGTAAAGAAGAAGGATGGATCGATGAGGATGTGTATCGATTACCGAGAGCTGAATAAGGTCACTGTTCAGAATAAGTATCCGATTCCTCGGATTGATGACTTGTTCGATCGTCTACAAGGAGCAGCTGTATTCTCCGATCTTCGATCAGGATATCACCAAGTGCGAGTGAAAGCTGAAGATGTGCATAAAACTGCATTTAGAACTCGGCATGGGCATTACGAATTCTTAGTTATGCCATTCGGAGTGACGAATGCACCCGCAATCTTCATGGACTTGATGAACAGAGTTCTGAGGCCGTTTATTGATTCTTTCGTCGTGGTGTTTATCGACGATATTCTCGTGTACTCCAAGTCTGAGGCGGAGCACACCGAGCATCTGGCAGCAGTTTTGCAGAAGTTGGAAGAGCAGAGGTTGTATGCCAAGTTATCCAAGTGTGATTTCTGGAAATCTGAAGTGGCATTCCTAGGTCACATCCTTTCTAAGGAGGGAGTGGCAACTGACCCTCAGAAGATAGAGGCAGTGAGAGATTGGGCTAGGCCTACTACAGTGAAGGAAGTCAGAAGTTTCCTTGGGATGACTGGATACTACAGGAGATTCATTCAAGGTTATGCTCAGATAGCTGTGCCGCTTACCGAGTTGACCAAGAAGAATGTGAGCTTCAAGTGGACCGAGCAATGTGAGGCGAGTTTTCAGGAGTTGAAGGATAGACTGACTACTGCACCTATTTTGGCTTTGCCTAGAGCAGGAGTTGAGTATAATGTCTATAGCGATGCTTCACATCGGGGGCTTGGTTGTGTCTTAATGCAAGAGGGTAAAGTAATCGCTTATGGGTCTAGACAACTACGACCGCATGAGAAGAATTATCCAACTCATGATCTAGAGGTGGCTGCGATTATCTTTGCTTTGAAGAAATGGAGGCACTACGTGTATGGTGAGAAGCTGAACATGTACACGGATCATAAGAGCTTGAAGTATATCTACCAGCAGAGGGATCTCAATCTAAGACAGCGGAGATGGCTGGAAGTGCTCGAGGATATGCGACCTGAGATCAAGTATCATCCTGGAAAGGCTAATGTTGTTGCTGATGCACTTAGTCGCAAGAGCAGTTTGGCCTGTTTGATTACGACTCAGAGGCATCTGATTGAGGAGTTGGATCGAGCAGGTATTGAGGTTGTCTTGCAAGGATTGGGAGCATCTTTATCTCAGTTGAAGCTTCAGCCTACTCTGAATGCAAGGATCATTGCAAGTCAGGAAGTTGATGCGGATATTTTGGAGATGAAGGAGCAGGTTAGTGCTGGCAGGTTGCCCGGATTTCAGACCAGGGATGGAGTGCTGTGGTTCGGAGATAGGCTGTGTGTTCCAGATCAGGCAGACCTGAAAGAGAGTATTCTTCAGGAGGCGCACGCTACTCTTTTGTCAGTACATCCTGGGAGTACTAAGATGTACAAAGACATCAAGCAGCATTTCTGGTGGTCAGGTTTGAAGCGGGATGTGGCCGAATTTGTCGCGAGGTGTGAGGTTTGTCAACAAGTCAAAGCCGAAAATCAGAGACCCGGAGGTCTATTACAGCCGTTACCTATTCCGGAATGGAAGTGGGATAACATCAGTATGGATTTCATTACGGGATTGCCTAAGAGTTCTAAAGGCAATGATGCTATTTGGGTTATAGTCGATCGACTTACCAAGTCCGCTCACTTTTTGGCGATGAAACTCACGGCTTCGATGGACAAGTTGGCTGAGTTGTATGTTGGTGAGATCGTCCGACTTCATGGCGTTCCTTCGACTATTGTGTCTGATCGAGATGCGCGGTTTACTTCGCATTTCTGGAGGAGTCTTCAGGCAGCTTTGGGTACCAAGACGGATTTCAGCACTGCTTTTCATCCACAGACCGATGGGCAGACCGAGAGAGTCAACCGTATTCTTGAGGATATGCTTCGGTGTTGTATACTAGACTTCGGAGGCAGTTGGGAAAGGCATTTACCTTTGGTGGAGTTTGCCTACAACAACAGTTTTCAGGCTAGCATCGGGATGGCACCGTATGAAGCTTTGTATGGCAAGAAGTGCAGGACTCCTGTGTGTTGGTATGAGGTTGGGGAGCGTCAGTTGTTTGGTCCTGAGCTTGTGCAGCTGACTTCTGAGAAGATTGATCTGATCAGGAAGAGGTTGGTGGAAGCTCAGAGCAGGCAGAAAAGCTATGCAGACAACCGGAGGAGGGACCTTGAGTTTGAGGTTGGTGACTTCGTCTTTCTGAAGGTATCACCCAGTAAAGGTGTGGTTCGGTTTGGCAAGGGCGGGAAGTTAGCCCCGAGATTTATAGGCCCATATAAGATATTGAAAAGGATCGGGAAAACTGCTTACCGGCTTGAATTACCGGAAGAGTTGTCTCAGGTGCACAATGTTTTCCATGTGTCTATGTTGAGAGGTTATATTCCAGACCCGAGTCATCATTTACCTGAAGTGCCGGAAGGTTTGCAGTTAGACCTGAATTACATCGAGACTCCTGTTGAGATTGTTGACCGTAGGGAGAAGGTCTTGAGGAATAAGACGATACCGATGGTCAAGGTAGTCTGGAGAAACCACTTGGTTGAAGAGGCTACTTGGGAATCTGAGGAGAAGATGTTGAAGGACTATCCTGAGCTTTTTGCTTGATTGTCTTATTGTTTGTATTTTGTATCTGTATATTTTGTACCTCTTGTTGTTGTGTTTCTTCGTCTCGTTCTTGGCTGTAGTTCCGGGGACGGAACTATTCTAAGGAGGGAGTGATGTAATACCCTGACTTTTTAATATATGGAAGATTATTCATTTTTATATAGTATACTTGTGCAATATTATTGACTAGTATTTTTTCAACATCGTTTTATAAAGCATTAATTTACTTATTTCTACAAAATAACTAGTTTGGCCCAAATTGGTTTTAAGCCCATGAATTTAAACCCTCTTACTATTTTCTACAACTTGTAATGTAGCATTTCTTACTCTATTTTATTCCCGGGTATTTAGTGTACATATTGTAGTGTGACTTGTGCCTACACGTGCACTTTATGTACACGTGCAATGAGCACACTTCTTGACCGGATTGTGGAGTGATGGGTGAGATCATGGGTGGTTACATTTTGAGGTGTGGGTAGTTTCTAAACTTCCGATTTAATCTCAGCCCTTATTTCTTCAACTCCCTAATAGATCTCAACCCATCATTCTATTTATCTTCTAATATAAATACCCCCTTCTAAATCCCTATCTTTTTACACTAAAATTCCTGAGATTTTAAGAGTATCTGAGAGTTGTGTGGGAGTTTCCTGTGGAGGCAAGCAGCATTGCTGAGGAGTCGGAGTGGAGCAAAGGAACAAGAAGTGCTGCGCTATATTGAAGGACTTGCGGGATTTCGTTATTTTTCTTCATAAAAGGTGGGTGTTTCTCAGGATTTCTAACGTAGGAGTAATGCTATAATTGTCATGATGGATGCCATGTTACAAAAGAGAATTAAATGCGGTAGAAATTGCTTGAACATGCTGTTAATTTGAGGCGAGACTGTCGGTACAGTCGACTGCCATATGAGCCAGCCGACTGATACGAGACATTTACTTTTATAAAGTGCTGATAAAATGTGTATGAATAGCCATGATGGTGTGATTATTAAATGTATGTTTTTCCCTATGACACATATGATGGAGGGAAGGTAGACAAACAAAAAGAACTAAAGGTGATAAATATCTGAAGTTGTCGGCTCAGTCGACTGACTTGGGGTTAAGTCGACTGGTGCTCGTTCTGAAAGTGACTGTTTGATAGTTCCCCGAATAAAGATATTCTATTTATGTAGACCCATGATGATGACTTGAAATTTATATCCCCATTGTCGTATGTAAGTATGAGCAATGTGAATGCATGTTTAGAGTAGTTTTCTCTAAAGAGCATGTTAATAACTGGGAAAATTGTGCTGTGAATGCTACTGAACAAGAGGAACTCTGTTTATGAAACATGAATTGGTATATATTGTTAATTGATATCATGATGCAAGTATATGTAAGAAACTGTAAGTAAATTCCCAAATTAAAATGGATCTGTCCAGTCGACCGATGCATGTGGCAAGTCGACTGATCTGGACTTAGAAATATTGCTGTTGAAATCTCCAGGACAGACGACTGATTACTTACCAGTCGACTGTCATGTGGATAATATTGTGAATATGAACGGTTGCGAGACAGGCGACTGGTTGAGTGCAACAGTCGACTATCCCGAGCAACTGTGATGATACTGTGTGACTGTATAAGTCAACTGGTACCTTCCCAGGTCGACTGTACAGAGAGGACTTCGACAATTTGATCCATGTATTTCACTGTTGATAATGATGAACTTTATGCTTTCATTGATGGATTCTGATTATGGCTGCATGAGTTATGTGAAAGGAATCATAGATGAGAATTGAGAATTTTATGAATAATTATGAAAGGCTAAATCATGAAAAGAAAGTCTGTGCGACTCTAAAATGAATTATGAGCTGATGATGCTCCATTGGATATTGTGAATTTGAAATTGAACGAAAGAGTAGCTAAGTCTCTCCGGTAGTGAATGAAATGATATTGAGAATTAGACCAGGTTGGTCGAGTGAAATGAAATGATAAGTCCGGTTGATGGAGAGGCTAACTCTAGAGCTTGATTTTATTCATGATTCTAATGTAACTTAAATACATAGTGTAGAGGTGATGAAGGTGAGAGAAAAACATGAGTATGAGAGCTAGGGTACGGTGCGGGTGTGTGAGCCGCAGAATGCATGCTTGATGAGTCAAGACATGGCGCGGGCACAACTCAGTAATGATCGGACTCTAGTCACGCTTGTGGGATGTTTTGGTGACTGCAAGAGGAGTGTGTTCAGGGAGGAGGCTGAATTGTCGCAGAATGCATGCTTGACGAGTCAAGACATGGCGCGAAATTCTACTCCAGGGGCCAGGATACATGCTTGTACTCATAGATTCATCCAGGATACTCATTGGAATTACAGAAGTAGAATAAGTCATGGCGGGGGATTGAATCCTACAAAAGAATGAAGATCGTTTAAGAGGCTTGCCCTCGAACCTATGTAGTATGGGATGCATAGAATTCGAACAAGTGCGCATTAGTGTCATGTTAATTAAGTAAATTGCATTAAGGATTTAAGTGCACAATCACGACACGACATCATTAAAAGTTCCCCCTTATTTGCATGCTTATGTTGAACCAGTTTGTGATTTGTAAGAAATGAGATTCATTATACTGTTTCTGGCATAGAGAGGATGGCCATGTATAATTATCGTCGGTTGAATAAACTGACGTACCCACAGTGTTTTATACAGGATAATTACATGTAAGAGGAATGGATGCACAAAGAGTTCATTATGTTGTTGTTCATTTATGTAAATATTGTATATTTTGCTTCCGCTGTGTAAATTCAAATGTAATATGTTGTAAACTTTGATGTAAAAGTAAAGTTTTAAAATTCCTTGTAAAATTGTATGTGAAGAAAGCGAAAAGATCCTGAAGAACATCTCGAATTCAGTAAATTGGGATTCGGGGCGTTACAATGGCAGTTGTTTAAGCTTGACTTTTAGTCGTTTCTTTCTTGAAGATGATGTCTTTGATATACCCACATCATTGAATTTCAGATTAGAAGAAAGATGAATAGATGGTGCAGCTTCCAAATAACGAACATATTCCAAACCCTTATCTCGCTCACAACTAAATCAATTTCAATAACTTGAAAACACGAGTGAACTTCGGCAGGAAACTCCATGGATTTAAAGACATCAAACGTTACTTGCTCATCCTCAACCCTCAAAATAAGTTTTTTCTTGTTGGAGTCTCCCCGTAGTTAGAAAATGTCGTCCCAAAATCAATGAATTATGTTCATCTTCCTCTATGTCAAGTACTATGAAATTAGCCGGGAATATGAACTTGTCTACCTTCCCCGAAAAACCTTCAATTATTCCTCTTGGGAAGCATTCACCTTATCTTTCAGCCAAGCATTCGCCTTATGTTTTAGTGAAAAGGGAAAGAGTCTCAAACAAATAGCATCGTTGGATACTCCTTTGTGTTTGAAAGTGTCACAAATTTCTAAAAAGTTTACATTGTAAATGTTAGGATCCTCGTGCGATAGTCCGCCAAATTGAACAATCTGTTGAATCATTTGAGTTATCGCCAGTTTAATATCAAAATTGTTAGCTTGTACAGTCGGCTTCTTTATGCTTGATGATGCTCCATTAACTAAGGGCATAACATACTCCCTCAAAGCCTTATTTTCTTCTCCATTGCCCTCATTCGCTATGGTAATACACTTCTAGGTCCAGAAATATATCTATTAAATTACAGAAATACTACTCGAACCTATCTTTCTAAAAAAAGTTACAAAATAAAAACAATCCAAATTAATAACAATCTAGCAATTCTCAATATCAATAAAAGAATAATTTGTCCGTGGCAATGATACCAAAAACTTAATGGAATAATTTGCAAGTGCACAAAATCGAAACAAGTTGTATAGTTTAAATGAAAAGAGTGTCGAACCCACAATGATTAATTATTTTATTCAGTATGGAAATTCACTAGGTTAACTACTATTTGGAGAATCGAAAATTTGGTAAAAGTTGAAATTAAATTAAAGTAAACTAAAGTAAAATTTAAACTAATTAAAAATAAAAAAATCTGAAATTTTATTGGTTTATTAATAGCAAAACAAATTCTAGAGCTATTGATTTCACCTAGTTCATTCTACACAGTTCATAATTCCATAAACCTAAATATTCTACTTTTCCAAGTTGTAGACCAACGTCCCTTAATTATTCAATGACTTCTCTCGAAAAACATAAAACATATCCCAGCTAATAATTCGTCATATCTCAATGAAACTTCAATTATTTGCAGTTTCATTAAATATTATGGATTTTTTCTACGATCACATTAATCGCGATAAATTATCTCTAATTTCGCTCAAAGAATCGTGTTTAATTCTATAATTCTAAATCAAAAGTTAACCCTCGGCATCCCCCATGATTCATTAAATCAAGCAATATTGGCTAGACAATTGCAAGTATTAGGAACAAAAATAAAAAACATAACCATGGAAAAGTAGAAGAATAAAATAATATGAAATTCAAATCGTGTTTTCGAAACTAGGCTACATTGAAGCCCTAGAAAAATAAAATTATTTCATGGCAAATTTGAAACTAAAAAACATAGTTTTGAATTGGATAATGAAAAGCAGAAAAGAATACAGAACTCTAAACAATCTTGATGAAAGCTATGACTTTTGCTCTCCAATGGTGTGATTAGTCGTATTCTTCGATTCTCTTAGTCTCAAAGATCTTTTTGATTCCCCTAGTGTTCACATTAGCATCTGGAGAGAGCCCCAAAAGAAATCTTTAAAATGCTATATAAAAATATAGCTCATTGGACCCGAAACCCGCACTCATATAATAGCATCATGTCCCTCATGGTCGAGTGTGATTTCAATCGGTTGACTGTGATCTGTTATCCAAATAGTAAGTTTAATGGTAGACTGCGATATTGGACGGTCCATTGTCCACTTGTTGTTTTCTGCGTGTAGACTATAGAAAAAAGAAATTTCCCAGAGCTGTAGAACTTCGTTTGTGACTGATCTGAATTATTTGCAAGTGTACAAAATCGCAACAAGTAGTGTAGATAAGTGAAAAGGGTTTCGAACCCACAAGGACTAATTATTTTATTGAGTACCGAAATTACTAGATCATCTACTATTTGGAAAATCGAAATTAATAAAGAAAGCAACTAAACTAAATTAATCTGAGGAACTGACTAAATTAAAGAAAAAGGAGCAGAATATGAAATTTTGTTGTTTGTTAATGGCAAAATTAATTCTAGGGCTTTTAATTTCACTTAGTTAATCTCACACAATTTATAACTCCATATGAATAAAGAATTTATTTTTCCAAGTTGTAGACCAAAATTCCCTAAGTAATCAATGCTTTCTCTCGAACAACACAAAAAATATCTCCAACTAACAGTTTGTCATAGTTCATGCACAAATTTAATTAGTTGAAGACTCATTAAGTTCTGTGGATTTCTTAACGATCACATCAATCGCGGTAAACCATCTTTAATTTCGCTCAATCAACAGTGTTTAATTTTATAGTTCTAAATCAAAAATTACCTCTCGGTCTCCCTATGATCCAATAAATCATAAAAAAAGTTACTCAACCAATTGTAAGCATTAGGATCAAAAATCAAACGCACAACCATGGAAAAATAAAAAAATAATATGGAATTAAAATTGTGTTCTCAAAACTAGACTACATCGAAGTCATAGAAAAATAAAATTTAGCTCATAACGAAATTGCAACTAACAAATTTTGTCTGGGATTGCATCATAAAAAATAAGAGAAAGAAAAAAGATATAAAAAGAGCAATTTTGTAGGAAAAAATTGCAAACCAAACGCTCCGAAAATTGCACAGCCAAAGTCAAATTCCTTCTCTCTCTCCTCTGTCTGTCCCGTTCTGATGATGTCAGCTGCCCTCATAGTGCATGATGCAAGCAGAAGAAGACGGCACACAGCTCTCCTCTCTCCTCCTTTTTTTTTTTTTTTTTTAGTTTTCTTTTCTTTGTCTTTCCCTGGTTTCCACCGCCAACCAACTTCCCTTCCCTGTAGCTTTTTCCCTTCATGCCGCCCCAAGCCCAGGACTCCTCTGTCTGCTTCTTCTTTCTTATTACATAGGGATTAGGAGTAGTAGTAGTAGGTAGGTGTAGTATATAATTAGGGTTAGTTAATATTATTAGTTAATTAATTAATTAATTTAAAAATCAATAGATTAAAATTAATCCACCAAAATTTCAAACTAATCAATTAACTAGCCCTAATTTAAATTCACTCAACTTTAATTTTCATTACAAAATTTTATTTCACCCCCTACTTGATCCATATATTTTTTATTGATTCTTCCATGGGCCAATTTGTGAATATGTGCATTTGAGTGCTCAAATTTTGAAATCTTCAACCTTGTTTTCTTTATGATTTCACCATAAACACCCACTTTTTGCACTTATCCATCTCATTCCTACAAAAAAAGGAAATAAATAATATTAAATAAAAATAAGATAAATTTCAAAGAAATGAACTAGAACTCGCAATTTTAATGCATAAAAGACTATCACAAATTATATATAACTTCCACTCATCAAATACCCCCAAGCTTAAGATTTTGCTTGTCCTCGAGCAAAAAGTAAAACCATTAATAAAGGAATAATAATTAATAATAAGCTCAACTCATCACACCAAGAGATCTCATCATGCAAGCATGAAAATTTCAATTAAAATTATAAACAATAGCAAATAAAGTAACACTAAGCATACTCACTTTCTCCAGTGCAATTATTCATTCATAATTTCCAACTCAATCATATTTGTCATGCAATTAATGTAATTATAGTATGTAACAACTTCATCTGTGATTACCCCTTCTCACTACTACAAACCGAGTAGCAAACTAGTTTTTTTTTTTTTTTTTTTTGTTTTTTTTTTGTATTTTCTCTAAGTTGTCACTTGCCTTTTGACGCGAATGCAAACATTTGTGATGAATTCACTGGGTTACTCAACAAGTCACAAACTTAAAGTGCTTTGCATACTCATATTTTAAGTTTCCGTTTGACGTAAAAGTAAACATTGGTGATGAATACCTATAGTTACTATGTCCCTCAAAATATTGGAGGAGATATACTTAATTCAATTTTTTTTATTTATTATTACTCTATTTACTTAAACTCTGTTTAGGACTAGATCAAAGGGGATAATCACAAGAAAAAGCTTCACATTTTTCTTTCATATATAATCACATGACTATTACAATTTTGTAAGGAATTTTGAAATTCAATAATCCTAAAGTAAATAAGTATGCTTAATCTTGCTTTATATGTAATTTTCTATCCTAAAAAAAATTCAATGTTGAGCACAATAAAGAATTCAAAAGTTTAATGATAAACCTAATTGAAATCCCTTTTGTTTTTTTTCCTCTTAAAAAAATATATAAAATAAAAAATTAATTTGTAACCCTTCCCCCAAACTTGAATATCACATTTTCCTCAATAGGAAAGGAAAAGAAAAACAAAATAAAATGCAAAAAGTTTAGAATTTCTCCCCTAATTCGTCTTAAAGTTCTGCACACGCGACGTTCAGTATTTCAGCGATATCTAGAGCTGTAGATTTCCAAATAGGCTAATTCTTTTTGTTCTGAAAATCTAAGACAATTGGTTATAATCGTTGTTTGAAACACTTTTCCAGATTCTGACTCCTTCCTACTCAAAAATAGCCATCAATGTAGGTGTAAAAAAAACAGCTCCGCCCGATGATTTCCAAACTTATGCAATCCTATAAAATAAAATCAAAAATTAAAATTATAGTTAACTAAAAGAAAAATCAAATCTAAATGCAGTAAAAGAAAATATGGGTTGCCTCCCAAGAAGCGCTAAGTTTTAAGTCTTCAACCAGACTTGATAGCTGCGATGATTATGTGACGCCAAGATCCAACAACATCAAAACATCTTTTCTAATACTTCTCTTCAGGTGTGGATCAG